>PVIW01013246.1:0-28233 GCA_004026585.1 Noctilio leporinus
AGAAAGAAGGAACTTGTACCCTTTGCAACAACATGGATGGAACTGGAGAGTATTATGCTTAGTGAAATAAGCCAGTCAGTGAAGGACAAATATCATATGATCTCACCCATTACAGGACAATAATGAGCAAAACTAACAACAAGCAAAACAGAACCAAGTATATGAATACAAGGAATAGACCTTCAGTGGTCAGGGGGAATGGGGTTGGGGGGAGGGGGGAAGGGTGAGGCAGAGGCAAAGAAGGGGAGCAGCTTAGACAAGAACCTAGTATAAAGGAACCATGGACATGGACAACAGGTGGGATTGACTTTGGGGGCAATGCTGGGTGGGGAGGGGGACAGAGGGGAGCAAAAAGGGGATGGATGTAATACAACAACAATAAAATTTAAAAAAAAAAGAAATGCACAAGAATAATTGATCTTCACTATTTCCAAGTATAGCTTTCTCTACCCTGCTTGAGACTTGCTAGTTCATGGAACCTGAAAGATGCTATGTGAATGCTCTTGGAGGAACTTGATCCCCATGAGAGGGTTCCTAAAGGAGTTGACATAAACATTATGAGGTATATGGGGTAAAATAATTAAAAGTAGAGGTTAATGTTTGTCTTATGTAGAGAGTACTGAAGGAGGAAGTTCAATTATAGCAGTTCAAGTCAATAGAGAATGAAGCACATGCAGTATTGCATAGTTTGTGTGAAAAAGTATGGGCACCTTCAATCCTCTTCCCCCTTGAAACTCTGAGACATGGAAGAGGAACTCAATTGTTAAGAAGAAGTCAAGTGATTAAAGGTGGTATGAGAGCTATGGGGCTACCAAGAGTCTACCAGAAAAATCTAGAAGGCACTGCAGGTGAACAAGGGTAGGACATTATCCACTACTGATAGAGAAAAGAGAGATTAATCCTCCACTCTGAGAAGAATCTAGAGTAAAGTTGAACGTCTCCACAAGAAATTATTGCTACTACATCAGCATAGTCTACCAGAGTCAGAGAAAATAAGACAGAACCAGAAACAAGAATACCTGACACTGATGTCAGATCTCTGCTTCCCCATTCCTCCTCTTATACTTTGCTTGGAAAGGGACAGTTAGACTTGATGGGTGAAACAGAATTGCCTATTATTATTCTCCAAATTCCCCACAAAAATATCAATTTTTAAAGGATAAACCTAGAACAACAAAGAGGAGCATAACAAATAAGAAGTGGTAGCAACATTTTATAAGCTGAAAATGCAGTGAATGAGGGAGTGATCACTAACTTAGAGATGGAAAAAGGTGAAATTGTGTATTGGTAAGGAAGACATGAGAAACAGTGTCATTTAAACTGAAAAATCCTAAAACTGAAGACACTGGCACCTCAGAAAGATAAGGATGCAGGGTAAAGCTGAAGATAAGAGCTGTTGAGTGTTGACTGTTCCTTCCTATATTTTCTAGAGAGGGTTAGCACCATCTGTAGATGAAAAAAAAAAAAAAAAGCCATTTTCCAAAAAATGATAAAATGGATGATTATGTAAGCATCTGCATGCAATAATGAGATTCCCTAGCCTCCTTCTCCGACTTGGCTTCTAGAACACTAGGCAATCAGTCGTAAATCCAATAGGCAAAGATTTGTAGGATTCTCTCTAGAAAACTGAACAGACCGAGTGAATAGATCTGGAAAAAAAAGACATTTTACACACACACGCACACACACACACACGCACACACACATATATCTAGACATGAGATTGCTGGATCACATGATAGTTATATTTTTAATTTTTTGAGAAATCTCCTTCCTGTTATCTATGATGGCTATACCAATCTCCATTCCCAACATGCACACAGGTGCCCTTTCTCCACACCCTTGCCAACACTTTCTATCTGTTTTCTTCTTGATGATAGACATTTTAACAGGTATGCAGTGATATCTTATTGTGGGTTTGATTCATGATTTCCTGATGATTAGCAATGTTGAGCACCTTTTCATGATAGGTGCTTTCTTAACTAGAATGTTAAAAACTTTTGGAATTTACAAAGAATAATTGGAAAATTGCTTTTATTAAAATTTTTTTCACAGAAAAATTCTAGGTTGTTTTTTAATCATAGAACTACTCTAACCTAAAATTTAAAGAATAAATTATTGTTAATAAACCAAGAAAAGTAAATTGATAAACTACAAAATACAAAGGTATCCTATTTCTGTCACTGACATACTGCAATGTTCAAAACCCTTTGAAAGAATACCAGTAATAGAAATAGAATTGACCTTTTCCATTTTCATGCAACACCTTGGCTCTTTCAAATCCCTTACTTTTGGAGACATCAAAAAATTTAAAGAATAAAATGAAATAAATTAGGCCTATATTTTGCAATACAAAGAATAATGACTATTCCAAGCCAAATAAAACCAAACTAAATTCTAACCTCTCTCCCTCTTCCCAGGGAGAATAAAGAGATTTTTGTTTTGTTTTGTTTTTTTGACTCAGTTTTCTGTAAAACTTCCTCAAGGTCCCCAGTACCTGAGATGTACATATTTACAGAGTGAGATAAAAATGTTTGGAGGTTAATGTCCCTCTGCTAGTGAAAAGTTGCTTACATTTCATGTATTTTAAATTTTAAGAAAATGTATGGACTTTCCCAATGTAAGTGTGGATGTTGCCTTATGTTGAATGGCTCATGGTAATAAACTGGCATGGTGCTGCATCTTCATCAGTGCCCCTTGAGTCTCACTTACTGCACTATTGCTTTAACAGATCACCAGCCCCAGGTAGAACGTCTATGGTTACTCTGGCCACACATGCTAGATTTGGATCTGGGAACCATGATCATCATAACCAAAGAGATTATAGAAACAGAATGGGAGATAGAATGGGAGATGTGTAATTCCTGATTATAAATGATGTCAAAATTGTCTTGAGAATGAGACTTGACCAGTGTGAAACATGAGATCTATGCTCCCATAAAACATTATAGAAACAAGTAGTTACATCCCTGTGGGCAAATGTGGGCTATATGATTACCTTTGACAATAGAATGTATCTTAAGACTTTAAAGGCAAAACTGTTAGGCCTTTTACTTTTCTTTTACTTCTTTTGTGGGTGTGTAACCCTTTTTAAAACATTTGGTCTACATATGGATAGACCTGTGATTTTAAATGGCCTAACGAGTCTCAGACAAACTTCTAAGTAACATTCATGAATCAGCCAAAGAGTTTCAGATGCTAACATTTACTGTACTAAAAAAAATTTCTGCTTGCTGATTTCTTCTCCTTTTAAAAGTTAACACTTTTTGTACATAATACATCCTGAAGTTTTTCCAGGTGTCAAACAGCTGACTTTAATTTTTTTAAGTACCAAATTCATCTATTACAAATCAAAAAAATTAGCTCTATTTATTTAAACTGTTTTGACAATAAATCCTTCCTCTTTTTTGTGTCCTAGAAAAAGGATAGCATTTCTCTGTAAAAATAAATAAATAAACTTTCTGTAAAGATTAAGACATGACTTCATATAAACTTGCTCCTTAAAAGGCTGAAGGATGCAAAATGTGGCATTACATTTTCTCTAAACCTTTGATTTAGGATAGAGTGACACATATTAGAAATAATGGTTTTAAAAAGAAAATATTGTATGTTTCTATTAATGACACAAAGGCTATGGTATGGCAAGTGGCTTTAAGTTAAGGAATTTTCTAGACTTGGTATGAAATTCCTATCATGAAAGAATACTTGAGTAAGAAGAGATTGAAAGAAGGAGGGAAAATTTAACAAAGGCAACTAAATTTAAGTTCATGAAGGGCTTGACTATGAACCCAGAACTCTAACATCTGGGATTTTTATTATAACATTTCCAATGTAGTTGTTATTTAATCAACTAGTTATCTTCCTTTGTTCAAGCCAGACAAAGTGTTCGCTGTTTTCAGCCACCAAAACAGACATCAAAACAGGAGCAAAGGGGAAAAAGTTGCCTAGAATACTACTCTTTTCTTTTTAATTTTTAAAAATCCTTACCCAAGGATATATTTATTGAATTTTTTAGAGAGAGAAAATTGGGGTGCGGTGGGGGGAAAAGAAAGAGAGAGCGAAAGAGAGGGGGAGGTAGAGAGAGAGAGAGAGAAACATCGATGTGAAAGAAAAGTATCAATCGGTTGCCTCCTATATGCACCTGACTGGGGATTGAACCTGCAACCTAGGTATGTGCCCAGACCAGAATTGAACCTTCAGCTCTTTGTTACATAGGGTGACTCTTCATCTAATTGAGCCATCAGCCAGGTTGAGTACTAACCATTTTTGACAAAGGACGTTGACTCCATTGAAGGGACTGGCATAATAATGGGCACGTGTGTAATGGGATGCAATCTTGTTCAGCTTTGCAGTGAGTGGTTTTTATATGATTGTGACTTTCTTTAAAATAGTTCAGCAGAGCTAAGTGATGTATCCACATGTGTTACTTTTCATGTATACCCTTGGGCTGGTCATCTATGCTAATCATGAGTGAACATGCCAGGGGTGGTGAGCTATCATGACAAAGCTCTTAATCTAAAGGTCAGCTCAAGATATACTAGGTCTGTCCCAAAAGTATCGAGCTAATGGCAATATAATTAAAACAGTTTGTGTAGCAGATCCTTCCTGGATAGACCTTATAGTTATCACAAGCTGGTCTTTGGCCATCATCAAATCTGATATATACCAGAGGCTTTGTTCACTAGCATAATGTATATTGGAAATATTCTTTAATCAGTGAAATTAGTGACCATATACAGTATATGATAAAAATATTGTAGAGGCATTTATACTTTCACATAAATAAGGTTTAGAAATATAATAAGCATATGCCCTGGCTGGTACAGTGGATAAGGTGCCAGCCTGCAAACCCAAAGGTTGCTGGTTTGATTTCCCAGCCAGGGCACATAGCCAGGTTGCAAGCCAAGTCTCCAGCCAGGTCCATAGATGGAGGCAGGTGAAAGGCAACCACACATTGATGTCTCTTTTCCTCTCTGCCTCTCTCCCTTCCCCTCTCTCTAAAAATAATTTTAAAATCTTAAAAAATAAAATAAAAGATACACAGTAAGCATAAACACCAGAACACTTCAGAATGGGAGAGCCTGGACTCTGAAGAAGTCTTGGGTCCAGCCCTGATCTGAAGAATTGTTGGCCACCACTATCTTCAACCACACACAGTTCTTAAAGTCAACTAGAAAGAATCTAAAAATTATGAATAAATAAATAAGCTAAGGTTCTTTTGCACTAGTGGTTAAAGTATCTGCCTAAAAATCTGGGCAAGGAAAACAAATTGGTTACAGTCTGGGGTTAATTGGATCAAGTTACCTTTATTTTCATCATGTAAGAAAAATATCTGTGTTAAAGTTCAAAACTTAATTTAAAATATTATAGTTCCTATGGTAGATATATCATCTATGCAGACCATCCCTGGGAAAATAATTCATGACACTATTATTGTCATGGAATTTTTTGTATGATTTTGTTCAAAATCACCCAGTGATATCTGGCTTTATTCAGCAAATGTATTTAAGATAAGAAAGCAGAAGATTCCATTGATGCCCTTTTCATGCCTAATTTATTTATTTTTAGATTTAATTTTATTGTTGTATTACATCCATCCCTTTTTACTCCCCTCTGTTCCCTTCCACATCCACCCACTCCCCCGAAAGTCAATCCCACTTGTCCATGTCCATGGTAGTTCTTTACTAAACTTCTCCCTTTCTTTGCCTCCTTCTCCCCTCTGCCCACTGAAGATCTATTCATTGTATTCATGTATCTGGTTCTGTTTTGCTTGTTTGTTTGTGTTTTTCATTATTATCCTGGAATGGGTGAGATCATATGGTATTTTCCTACTTTCTTTATTTTGATGACTGGTAGTTTATAAGAATTTTTTTTTCTGGTGAAATGAGAGGGTATGGACAATTATTTCTTTTTCTTTCTTCCTTTTTTTTTGACAATTATTTCTTGACAGCTAAATGTAACTCTAGATTAAACCTCTCCCTTACTTCAGCACACATTCCTGACAAGGAGCACAGAAAGCTGTAAAAATGTCACCAAGGCTGCCAACAAAACTTGATAAAGCAACCAATGATCCTTACCATCTAGTATTCAGAAGCTTATGTGATTTCCTCCCATATTGTATGGGGATGACCAGCATGTCAATAAGATACAACAGAAGTAATGGCATGTGAGCTCTTAGAGTAGGTCATAAAACACATTTTCAGGTTCTTCTTTGATCTCTTGCATTTTTTGCTCTAAGGGAAGCCAGTCCTCCTGTGAGGAGGCTTTCTATAGAGGAACTGAAGCCAATAGCCAGCATCGGCTGACCAACCATGACTATGAACCACCTTAGAAGCAGGCCTTGAAGCCTCCCACTCAAACCTTCAGATAACATCATCTGAAACCATCAAGTGCCAACAAACTCAAGATAGACTTCAGAACTCACATGTAAGTTGCTCCTGATTTCTGATCTACACACAAACTGTGAAAGATAGTAAATCACTTATTTTATTCAAAGTCATTGTATTTGGGGGCAGTTTATGTAGCAATGGATAACTAATAGAACTGCTCACCCAACAGCATTTTCAACTCTATTCTCTTCTGACTGTCTCCTACTATAGGTATTTTTAAAAGTAGGATACTGATTTTCTTATTAGCCTCCCTTGAGCTAGAAGTGGCCATGGAGACTGTTCTGATCAATGAGACATAAGGGAGAGACTAAGGGAGCTTTCTTTAAGAAAGGAACACATATAAATGGAGAATTTACTTATACAGGTCCCACTCTCCTGTTTCTGCTCTGAATACATTGATGTCTAGAACTGAGGCAGCTGGCTGTGTTATAGCTGGAACCCTTGAGCAAGAATGAGCATGAAAAAACTAAGGGTGAGGGCTTGCAGGGTAAATGGGAACGTTTAGGTTCCTGATAACATTGCTGACTAAGTGAACTAGCACTGGCTATATCCTACCATCCATTAAGTAATTAAAACAAACAATTTTTACACTGCTATTAGCTGGAATTTCTATTACTTGCAGCTGATAGTATTCCTAACTGATGCAGATTTTAGAATCCTGAGGAGGTGCTTTAAATAACAGATCCTAAAGTGTAGAATTGGCTGAAAGTAAGAGACAGGATATCAGGCTATGAAATTCCAACTAGTCTTGTGGGAAAGTGAATCAACCTGGTTATGCGGTGATGCAGCATTTGTTTTTATTAAAAGATTTTATTATTTCCAGATAGAGGAAAAGAGAGAGAGGCAGAGAGGGAGAGAAATACCAATGTATGGTTGCCTTTCACCTGCCTCCAGCTACAGACCTAGCTGGAGACCTGGCTTGCAACCTGGTTATGTGCCCTGGCTGGGGAATGGAACCAGCGACCTTTGGATTCGACAGGCCAGTGCCTTATCCATTGAGTCACCAGCCACGGCCAGCATTTATTTTTATAGCTGCCTGTTGGGATGCATACTGAAAAAAAGAAGAAGAAGAAGAAGATGCAGCATTAGGAGAAATGTAGAAAAGCTGGTTGTGACAGCTGATTTTTCTATGCACTGTTTTGGTATGTTTAAGAATATTTAGAAAATTCACACAGGGTGCTAAGTGACTTCCATGGGCACTTCAGGGCATGGCATGTCAAATAACAGGATCTTTTTTACACAGTACACAGCACGCACACACACGCATTGAGTTGTCCTTATTCTTAAAGCTTTAGGTTTGTATGGTTGATTTGCTATAAGGATTTTAAAAAAAGATTTTATTCATTATTTTTAGAGAAAAGAGCAGGAAGGGAGGAAGAAAGGAAGAGAAGCATCCATGTATGGTTGCCTTTCACCTGCCTCCAGCTATGGACCTGGCTGGAGACCTGGCTTGCAACCTGGTTACGTGCCTTGACTGGGAATTAAACCAGCAACCATTGGGTTCACAGGCTGGCGTCTTATCCACTGAGCCACCAACCAGGACCTGGATATCACTTTTGTGTAACAATAAATAAGTGACTTCAAAACATGAGGGGTTTCTCCTTTTGTCTTTCCTCTGCTTTGATAAATAACAAGTAAACTTTTTATAGATTTTGACATATTCTTATCCCATGAATGGGAAATAAAAACTTGCAAGAATAAGATCTCATAAAACATATTTCACTTTTTGTCCTGTGATAAAATAATAATCCTTAGAAAGGTAATAGTAACCATGTATCAATCCTGTATTAAGTTTTAAAGCACAGTATATGCATTATTTTACTCAATATTCACAACTCTATTAAGTTTCAACAGTCCTTTTGCCAAATGAGAAAACTGGGGATGTGATAAAGTGAGCCCAGAAATTTGTTCCCTGTGACTCAGAAGTTTTTCCTCCTATCACTATGCTGTAATGCCACTTAATGTTTCTACTCTTGTTATATATTTTGTTATATATATATATATATATATATATGTGTGTGATATATTATATATATATATCATATATATGTTATATATGTTATATATATCATACATTATATGTTTGATATATATATATGATATATAGTTATATATTTTGAATATTCTTCAATGTTGTCTATTCCCTGATGCGACTGAACTCTACCTCCTCGCTAGTCACCTTTACTCTCTTTAATCTGGCTGTATCCACAGATATCTTTCTCAAATCTAAATTTGTTCATGTTTATACATTGTTGTTTAAGGAATTAAGTCAAAACCCCTTGATAGTACTCTATGTTTTGTGTCACTCACCCATCACTTGCTCCCTAGTCCCTAATCTCTGAATTACACCCTGTCCTGGCACCTCTTTCTATCCCCTAACTCTCACTGCTCATTCAATGTCTTGTCCATACTAAATTTCTCCCATTTCCTTATGCTTTTTCAGTGTCTTACTTTTGCAGCTAAATGCCCTCTCTGCCTAGACCACTTTCTGACTCTTTTGGCCAAGCTCACTTCTACCCATCCTTCATCTTAAACATCACTTCTGAAGCACCTTGTACCTCTATAAATTTCAGTCCTCATTGTTTTGTCTTTATCTTGACTATATAAATAATTTGCATCATTGTGCTCCCAGTGTTCAATATAGGTTCAACACATTCATTCTTTAAAAAAGGTTTTGAGAAGTTATCAGTAAACATATTTCTGTGTAGGATATCTAAAATTTTATAGCCTATATTTTTCTCCAGGACCTTTATGGTGGCACTGCTTATGTCTGTCCTTTATCCATCTTGAGTTTGTTCTGGTGTATGGTGTAAGTTGGTGGTCTAGTTTATTTTTTTTGCATGTCACTATCCAGTTCTCCCAACGCCACTTGTTGAAGAGACTGTTTTTACTCCATTTTATGTTCCTTCCCCTTTTGTCAAATATTAATTGACCATAGAGTCCTGGGTTTATTTCTGAGCTCTTTATTCTGTTCCATTGACCTTATATGTCTATTCTTATGCTAGTACCAGACTGTTTTGATTCCAGTAGCCTTGAAGTATATAGTTTGATGTCCAGTATTATGATTCCCCCTACTTTGTTCTTCTTTCTCAAGATTGCTGTGGCTATTGGTGGGCATTTTTGGCTCCACATAAATTTTTGAAGTATTTTCTTCTATCTCTGTGAAATATGTCATTGGTATTTTAATTGGGATTGCATTGAATCTATAGATTGCTTTGGGTAGTATGGATATTTTAAGGATGTTTATCCTTCCCATCTATGAACATGGTACATGCTTCCATTTATTTGTATCTTCCTTAAGTTCTTTGTTCAATGTTCTCTGAGTACAGGTCTTTTCCCTCCTTGGTTAAGTTTATTCCTAAGTACTTTATTTTTCTTGTTGCTATGGTAAATGGGATTTGTTTCCTAACTTTTTTCCTGATGTTTCATTATTGGTATACAAAAATGCTTTTGAATTCTGGATATTGATTTTCTATCCAGATATTTTCCCAAATTTACTTATTAGGTTGAGTACGTTTTTGGTGGAGTCTATTGAGTTTTGTATGTACACTATCATGTCATCTGCAAATAATGAGAGTTTTACTTTCTCCTTTCCAATTTGGATACCTTTGATTCCTTTTCCTTGTCTGATCACTGTGGCTAGAACTTCCAAAACTATGTTGAATAGAAGTAGAGAGATTGTACACACTTGTCTTGTTCCTGATCTTAGGGGGAAAGCTTTTAGTTTTTGTTCATTGAATATGATGTTGGCTTCAGGTTTCTCATGTATGGTCTTTATTACATCGAGGCAGCTCCCTTTATTTCCACGTTGCTGAGTGTTTTTATCATAATTGGGTGCAGTACTTTATCATATCCTTTTTCAGCATCTATTGATATGATCATATGGTTTTTGTCTTTCATTTTGTTTATGTGGTATGTTACATTTATTGATTTGCAAATATGTTATCCTTGCATCCTTGGGATGAATCCCATTTTATCATGGTGTATGATCATTTTAATGTATTTCTAGATCTGATTTGCCAGTACTTTCCTGAGGATTTTAGCATCTATATTCATTAGCAAAATATTAGCCTGCAGTTTTCTTTCTTTGTTGTGTCTTGAACTGGTTTTGGGATTAGGATATCATTGGTCTCATAGAAAGTTTCAAGTCTTCCTTCTTTTTGGAATTTTTGTAATTTTTTAAGAAGAACAGGAATTATTTTTTTCCTAAATGTCTGGTAAAATTTTCTGTGAATCATCTTGTCTGGAGCTTTTGTATGCCCAGTTTCTTTTATTACTGCCTCAATTTCACTAGTTGTTATCAGTCTATTCAGGTTTTCTGCTTCATCTTGATTCAATTCTGGAATATTATATGTTTCCAGAAATTTGTCCATTTTACTTAGGCTGTCAAATTTCATGTCATATAGTTGTTCATAGTAATTTCTTACAATCATTGTATTTTAGTGTTATTGGTTGTGATTGCTCTTCTTTCGTTTCTGAAATTATTTGTTTGGGTGCTCCCTCTTTTTTATTAACCAGTCTGTTTAAAGGCTGGCCAATTTTGTTTATTTTTTCAAAGAACCAGCTCCTGGATATATTGTTCCTTTGAATTGGTCCTCTAGTCTCTATGTCATTTAATTCTGCTCTCATATTTACTATTTCTTCCTTGTACTCACTCTGTGCTTTGTTTGTTGGTATACCTCTAGTTCTTGTAGCTGTAGGGTTAGGTTATTTGTCTGAAACTCTTGTATCCTTTTTAGATAGGCCTGTATTGCTATGAACTTCCCTCTCAAGACTGACTTTGCTGTGTTTCACAGATTTTGGGCTATTACATGTTCATTTTCATTTGTTTCCTGAATTTTTCAATTTCTTCCTTGACCTCATTATTGATCCATTCTATTATTTAATAGCATGTTATTCAGTTCCATGTATTTGAATGTTTTTAGGATTTTCCCTTGAGGTTGGTTTCTAGTTTAAAGCCATAGAGGTATGAAAAGATGCTTAATATAATCTCAATTTTCTTGAATTTTTTGAGGCTTGTTTAGTGTCCTATTATGTGGTGTATCTTTGAGAATGTTCCATGTGCATTTTTTAAAAATGTGTATTTTGCATCTGTGTGTGAAAAGTCCTGTATATATTAAATAAGTCCATTTGATCTAGCATGTTGTTTAATGCCAAAATATCCTTGGTGTTTCTTTGCTTGGAAGATCTGTCTATTGTTGATAATGGGGTGTTGAAATCCCATACTAGGAGTGTTTTGCTATCAATATCATTCTTAAATTCCTGCTTTTTCATTTGTTTAAAGCATATTCATAAGTACTAGTTCACACATTTTAATGATGACTGCTTAAACATTAGTTGGATAGAATCTCTGTCATTTCTGTTTTGGCATCTACTGATTATTTTCTTTAAATTTGAAATAGTTCAGTTTTGGTATAATAAGTGATGGAAACCTGTACAATTTGAGATTTATGTTATAAGACTCTGGATCTTATTTAAACCTTCTATTTTAACTTGCTTTATTTAACTCTACTTCAGCAGAGACCCTCCTTCCCTCCCTTCCTTCTTTCCTTTCTTCCTATTTACTGTATTTATGTATTTATGGGCACATAGAACATTAAAATGGATTGAATTAAAACCAAGTGATTTTATGTAATCCTCTTTCACTCTATAAAAGCCTGGTAGCTTGGAAGGGAAAAATTCTACCTTTAGCTTCAGAAGTTAGCCTCCTTTAACCTGAGCCAATCAGGGTTGCTTCTTTGCCCTCATAATCATTACTGATTTGGGAAAGGTAATATAAACCAACCTCAATATTTCAGTACCTTGTAATCCTTGGTACAATTAAAGAAGTAAGTAGGCATAGCCAGACTAAAGCGAAGCACCCTCTTTCTCCTCCAGAAGTGACTGGCAAAGTGTGCAGCCACATTGCTATCAGCAGCAGCTCTGTGACCTTGAAGAAAGTCATCTGAGGACAAAAATCTTATGGAAAGCAGAGAGTCAAAGTCAAAGCCCGAATGCACCATGCCCAGGGCCCACACTATGCAGGACTTTCAGGTACTTAAGTCAATAAATCAGTAGTTGTCATCTCAACTGTCCATTAGATTCTTTGGGGAAACTTACTGATCTCTAGGTCTCACTCAAAATTGTCTTTATTTAAGTGTTTTGAACTAGGTACCTGGTATTTTTAAAAATCTCTCCAGGCAATTCTAACCACCCTGCAGTGTTGAGAAACACTGTGACCTTCCTCTTCAGTGTTGTTGATTATTTGACTTAGGTTTTCCCATACTTGCTACTTAAAGCAGTCTTACTACATGTTTCCAAAGTTGAGCATGCATTAAAATCACTTGATAATTTTGTTAAAATACAGATTCTGACTAGTAGTCCTAAAGTGGGTATTAGTTTTCTAGGGCTACTTTAATAGAGTACCACAATATGGGTGGCTTAAACAGAAGAAATTTATTCAAAATTTTGGAATCTAGAAGTTTAAAATCAAGGTATTGTACGGTTGGTTCTTTCTGAGGGTTCTGAGGGAAGGGTCTGTCCCAGGCCTCTCTACTTGGCTTGTAGAAAACATCTTCCCTATATGTATGTTTCTCTGTATCCAAAATTTCCTTTTTCATAAGGGCACAAGTCATAAGTTAAAGCCCACCCTAATGGCCTCATTTTAACTTGATTACCTCTATAAAGACCTATTTCCAAATAAGGTCACTCTGAGGTACTGGAAGTTAAGACTTTATATATGAATTGTAATGAGATAAAATTCAACCCAAAACAGATAGGGATTGATGATTTGCATTTCTAACAAACCTTCAAGTGATGCTGATACTGCTGGTCCATGGGTCATACTTCTATTCTACCTGATATGTTTCCTATGCATAAGACTGGGTAGAATTGAAGCTCTCTTATTTCAAGGCAAATGGTCTTGAAATTGCCTGAGGTAGAACCAACTGATGAACAGAGTACTACAAAAAGGTTACCAGCCATGATTATATATGGATTAATTTAAGAAAATATGTACAAGATATTAACCGACTCACAAACCTCCAAAAGAGACTTAGAGTGAGGGACCTTTAAATAACCAAGCACAAATAAATATTACACCAGAAAGTCAGAAATAATTTTCTCTTGATGGCTTCAAAGTTAAGTAATATGACCCTGGCTGGTGTGGCTCAGTGGACTGGCCCTGGCCTGCAAACTCAAGGGTCACTGGTTTGATCCCCAGCCAGGACACATAACCATGTTGCAAGCCAAGTCTCCAGCCCAGTCCTGGAGGCAGGTGAAAGGCAACCATACATTGATGCTTCTCTCCCTTTCTTCCTCCCTCCCTGCCCTTCTCTCTGAAAATAATGAATAAAATCTTTTTTTTAATTAATAAATTTAAAAATAAGTACTATTTTAAAATACTTTTTATTTTTACAAAATTTCAAAAAATATACTATGTATGTATTACATTAATAAGGAAAATAATCTTATTTTTAAAAGGAGTATCCTTAATTAATTAAAATTAAACATGAGCAGTTTCATTGATCAATTCTTTATACTATTAAAATAATTACTGCAGTATGAAGATAAACTACTATACTAGTTATTTATCTCATTATTTGGACTTTATGTTAGTTAAAGTACTAAAATCTTTCTGTCTTTCTTCTATATATGGAAACCAAGACCACTATCCACTTGAGATTTTTGGTCATAAATCTGAAGTGAGATCAGTCAGTAAAACTGTATGTTTTAATTACCAATGTTTAGCTGCACAGATACAGGTGTAGCAGAAGTAGATACTGTAGTTGGTTTTTACCAGTCAAGTACAATCAAAAATGACAGAAGCAAGGAACATGAGATTGTAAGGGAGGTTATGGTTCTGGGAAATGAAATGCAGGTCGGTAAGCAGAGAAGTGAGGGCACAAGGAGAATGATGAGTAGTTGAAAAGAGACACAGTTAATAATTAGTGGTAGAGTTCTTGTAAAGGTAGAACTAGAATAAGTGAGTTAGAAATATATGGATGATTGTCATTCTGGGTTATCTTTATCAAATCAAGTTTTCTAAGGTAACACATTACTGATTCCACTGAGTGAGTTGCCAACATCCAAGCCAGAAATGTCAGAAAACCAGGAGCCTCGGTCATGTTTGAATTATCCATTTGGATGTGGAAATTGCTAGAATGCAAGGAAAACAGTGAAAGAATTAAACAGATGATAATAAGAAGGGTTAAGAGTAATAAAGTATGATGACACACATATCAAAGACAGAAGAAGAAAAGACAGTTTAGAAGCATGAAATGGTGACAACTACCTGACCTTCCAGCCTGAGATAGGTACAGCAGGAAGAAAGCATAGCTATCACTGGAGAGAACTATGGGAGAGGCGGTGTTCTCAGCTGAGAGCCATATTGGGTTGTAGTTAGAGAAAGGAAGTGAAGGGAATTTTCCAAGAAAAGGTTGAGACTGTGAGGCAGTTGATGAGAGATCATGATGAAGAGATATGGAGAGCAAGAGATTAGAGTGGCAAATAGGTATGACTGAGGTCATTACCAAGCAGTGGAAATGGAGAATTCTGAAGGGACTGAGGCTGTAAGGGCTGATGGGACTTGTCTTGCGTCTGTGCACTCAGTGACTGGTGAGCTCAGGAGGGCCTTGTGAATATTCATTGTGGCCCAGGGAATGCGGTCCAATCCCTGCATTAAGGGGCTCACTCACAGAGCACTTGGCTGTGCTCTCCTCATGGGTGTTATGCTTCACATGTATGCCATATTACATTTGTGAATGTCATACTATGATAACAGTAGTCAGTTGTCTACCAAAAGTTCACACTCTGCTTTCTTAGTGCAGAATGACAGTCAGCTTCTCTCCAAGGACTATATTTTTCAGCTCTATTCTCTATCACCCCCGCACCTTGTCAAATTAGGGGGAGGGATGGGTTAGGTGTGGCTAAGTTCTGGCCAATTAAATGTGAACATGAGTGATGAATGCTAAGTCACGCCTAGCCCAAGAACACTTCCCATGCCTTCTATTTTATCCCTTTCACCTTGATGTCAAGGTCAAGGTGATACTGAAGGCCTTGTGAATATTGCACAACCTCTCTCTCAGCCTGAATAATTGCAGAGCAACTGTCCTTGTTAGGAAACTTTATGTGATACATAAATGTAATACAAACATGTTAAATAAGCCACTGAAATTTCAGGGTTTATTTATTATAGCATTTAAAAAATTTTTTTTGTTGTTGTATTACATCCATCCCCTTTTTGTTCCCCTCTGTCCCCCTCCCCACCCACCCATTCCCCCCAAAGTCAATCCCACCTGTTGTCCATGTCCATGGTTCCTTTATACTAGGTTCTTGTCTAAGCTGCTCCCCTTTCTTGCTATTATAGCATTTAAAATTACTACTTTTACCAATATCTTCTTTCATGCGCCTTGTAATTTGAGCCAGAGGCCTTTTAAAAATTGCTAAGTGTAGAGTCTCTACTATGCACCATTACCTTGAACCCCCTTTTTAGCTCCTGTAAGGAAAGGAATAAGAAGAGGCAAGAGGTGAGTTGCTGGCTTCATAAGAAGTACAATGTATCTAAGGAGAAGGAAAGAATGCTGGTATCTCTCACACAGAGACAAGTGAGAAAAAGGTAAATATATGAGGTGATGGATGTGTAAAAAATTCAATAATAAGAATTCTTTCTGTGTGTGTGTGTGTATCAAACCAACACATTGTACACTTAAAATATGTTACAATTTTGTCAATTATACCTCAATAAAGTTGAAAAAATAAACAATGAAAATATCTGCTTCTACCTTTCCTCCTCCTAGATCCCTATAGATAAGTATCTAAGACTTAAGAGAGTGGAAAAAAGATAAACTGGAGTCAGGGCACACACCTCTCCAGACCAAGGAAGAAGTCTAGTCTTTGATTGGGAAAAGAAAGGGTTTTAAATTGAGTGTGAGATTAAATTCATATTAGGTCTAATATTTAAATAACTAGAAACTTTTAGAGTCATCCTAGTATGTTTTAAGGGATGATGGGGCAGGAGGCTCAACATAACAGTTGAAAACATTGATAAAACTCAAGATCATTTCATACAGGTTTCCTATATTATAAGGTCACTGTAATAAAAACAGGATGGAACTGGCATAAAAACAGGAACATAAATCAATGGAACAGAATAGAGAGACCAGAAATAAACCCAAGTCTTTATGGTCAATTCATAATTCACAAAGGGGACAGGAGCATAAAATAAAGTAAAAATAGCCTCTTCAACAAGTGGTATTAGGAGAACAAGTGGTATTTGCAGGGACATGCAAAGAAAGGAAACTAGACCACCAACTTACACCATATAGCAAAATTAAGTTAAGGTGGATAAAAGACTTAAATGTAAGTCATGACACCATAAAAGTCATAGAGGAAGGCCCTGCCTGGTGGCCCAGTGGATAAGACAGTTAATCCAGTTAAAAATGGTCAAAGGACCAGATAGACAGTTTTCTAAGGAGGACACTCAGGGAGCCCATAGACATGTGAAACAATGCTCAACATCACTAGCCATCAGGGAAATGCAAATGAAAACCATAATGATATACCATATTATAGGGGTTAGAGTGGCTATTATTAATAAATCAACAAAAACAGGTGCTGGTGAGGATGTGGAGAAAAGGGAACCCTAGTTCACTGTTGGTGTGAATGCAAACTGTTGTAGCCACTGTGGAAAACAGTACAGAATCTCCTCAAAAAACTAAAAATGGAACTGCATTTTGAGCTCATGGACAACTGTAATTGAATAATAAAACTAAAATTGTAAAAAGACCATTTCATGTTTCTATTTCAATAAATTGAGACTCTTTAATACAGTATATGTAAAGGTTATATATTCTTCATATAGTTATTCTGACTTGTAAATATTCAGAAGTTAATAATAGAAATGCCTCATAAAAATAGCTAGATGTCATAGATGGATTAACAGAAGACTTGATACATATTCATAGAGGGACAATATAGTTGACTGTAATTTGGGCTTTTGAGCCTTTAAAAGTAGTGCTGTTGTGTAGTCACAGATCACTGGATTTGGTATCAACAGGCTGACTATCTAATCCTGGCATTTTCACTTAAGAGCTAGCTACCAGAGCCTCGCTAGTCACTTATCTTCTTTGACCTTCACCTGGAAAATAAGGATTATGAAATCAACTTCATGAAATTACTAATTAAATGTATCAGGACCTCACTGAACACTTCACACAGAATATGTTCTTTTGAAAGGCACTTAACAGATTACAGTTAACAAAATCTGCTAACTGTAAGTTTATAAAACTGGTAGACTAATTTTTATTCTGACCTTTCTGTCAATGTCAAATACAACACAGATACGGTATTGACACACTACAACCATAAGCAAATTATTCCTGGGCTAACAACAACAAAGGAAATTATTTCTTTCTGATCCACCAAAGTATAATACATACATATTTACATACACAAAATCTGTAACAGTTAAATACATAAAACTTTTCATGGAAATTTGATCTATGGCTTTAAAGAAAAAAGAGCCTCGGAGCTATGTAACCCCTAATGTATCCTTTCCCTAAAGCCATAAACATACCTCTAGTTATCCCATCCAACAAAAATACATCACAGCAGGTGGAGTCCCAAAAAAGTAAATGGTTTCAATCTTTTCATTCATTTTAGTCTATTCCCTCAACTAAAACTTCAAACTGCAGGTGCATGCAGCATACTTCTGCTATGACAAGAGCAGTGTATCTTTGTAACCTGGGTTTCACCTAATGATGTGTGAACTAAATGTTAACTGCAGCAAAATGAGTCCAAGCCAAGTAAGCCCCAGTTGAGGATCTCGCCTGTAAGAGGGACTAAGCTACAGGAAGACACCAGAGTGGGGTTGGATCTTTGGTTCTTGGGAGATCACCACTCCTTCATTCCCTTCCACTTCTAACATTTTGAGAAAAATGTGTAAATTAAATTGAAATTTTCAGTTTGTACATATTCCTCATGTTAGGGTCCAAACTTGATTTTAGTCTGGAAACTAGCATTTAAGTAAGTTTGAGAGGAGGAGGTTTTAAGAAAGGTCATACAAGTCAAAGTAAAACACCAATTATTGTAGGGAAATAGTTTCACATCTGGAATTGGTTATGTGCGGAACAGAAGGAAGAGTTTTCTTAAGATAGTTGGTTTAATTACCTTTTTAAAACAAGAAAGAATAATCTAGGAAATTCAGCTTTTCTCAAATGCAAACAGGCCACCTCCATCTATTGAATATATTTGCTTTTTATTTCAACCGGAATCATTAGTACTATATCCATAAATAATTCCTAACCCTTGTTGATTAACTTAAAAAATGTCAAATATCCCCTGGGGGTGCACATTTTGCCTGGGAGGTATTTTGTGTTAGGGTCAAATCTATGTGTTCAGGCATATTATTTCTTTAAAAAAGAAAAGGTCTGTGAAAAGTATGGTTTTGGCATCAGACTGACCTAGACTTTAATTTACAAGGTGTGTGACTTTGGGAATGTTATTTAATCTTTCTTTATCTTTTCCACATCTGGGAAATGGGACTGAATAATCCTTATCTTGAAGAGATCTGTGTCCTGATTATTATATTAAATTTTATAATATATGTAAAACATCTAATGATTAGGAGACTGTGTTGGTACAGGAAGCATTTTACAAATGCTAACTCTCTTAACTTTCTTTCTTTCTTCAGTCTGTTCTTTTTAAACTTGTTTTTCTAAAAGCAATATACTTTTGACAAATATAATGAGGCAGGAATCTGTATGTACTCTACAACCTAAAATGTCATTATTGCCCTGGCTGGTGTGGCTCAGTGGATTTGGGCCTGACCAGTGCACCAAAAGGTCACTGGTTTGACACTAAGTTGGGGTGGGTCAGGTCTGCAGTTGGGGGCTTGTAGAAGGCAGCTGATATCTGCATTGATATTTCTCACCCTCTCTTTATCTTTTTCCTTCTCGCTTTAAAAATAAATAAATTTTTGAAGTGTCAGTAGTATAGTGCAAGAGATTAAACATAACATAAATTTGAAGGTATTCTCCTTTGGCTATCTCAGAAGTTTATCATTACAGTTAAAGGTATTTCATGAAATCTGTCTCCTGACATATATAATTATAGCAAATTGTACCATATGATTTCATCACTGCTCTCCATCCCCCAAGAATAGTCATTAGTAGCTATTATAAGCATCTGGATTCATTAAAATCCAGATAATCACAGGCCCTGGGGTTATAGTAAATTCTGGCCCATAGTGTGCCATCGCCTTTGTAACCAATCTCTTTCTAACATTCAGTTATTAACTGAGAAGTTTGCAAACTAACACTTTGCCCAGAATATAGGAAAGAATTCTGATTTGTAGTGAAAGCATTTATTATACCTAAGAATGATGCTAAAAGCAACATTTTATTCCCTAGGAGCAGATTATGACTTTTCAAAAGAAACTCAGCCAGAACATTTATATCACATTACACCAGTGAATGGGAAAAAAATGAGAGAGGGAAGATATAATTATATGACATTATTTATTTTTATTTCCCTTAATTTTTCTGAGGCTTATATTTCATGAAGTTAATAGTAATATTGGATCCTTCCTATTTTTCCCACCTGAGTCTGGGTGCAGAAATAAATCTATGAGGATGGGTTAGGAGACTGGGAGTAGCTGTTGCTGGGAACAAAGATAAAATGATATCTAATGATGATTTCAAGAATAATAAATGATGTAGACCAAAAATGGTGGAACAATGCATCAGAATTATCAAAAGACAGTTTTACTTCATCCTTTCCAATTTAGATGCCTTTGATTCCTTTTTCTTGTCTAATCACTGTGGCTAGAACTCCCAGAACTATGTTGAATAGAAGTGGAGTGAGTGGACACACTTGTTTTGTTCCTTATCTTAAGGGGAAGTCTTTCAGTTTTTTCCTATTCAGTATGATGTTGGCTGCAACTTTCTCATATATGACCTTTATTTTGTTGAGGTACGCTCCCTCTATTTCCACTTTGCTGAGTGTTTTTATCATAAATGGATGCTGTACTTTATTAAATGCCTTTTCAGCACCTATGGATATGATCCTATGGTTTTTGTCTTTCATTTTGTTTATGTGGTGTATTACATTTATTGATATGTGAATATTAAACCATCCTTGCATACCAGGGATGAATCCCACTTGACCATGGTTGATCTTTTTAATGTATAGCTGGATCTGGTTTACCAGTATTTTGTTAAGGATTTTAGTATCTATGTTTGTCAGGGATATTGGCCTATAGTTTTCTTTCTTGGCTGTGTCTTGACCTAGTTTTGGAATTAGAATAATATTGGCCTCATAGAAAGAATTTGGAAGTCTTCCCTTTGCTCAGATGTTGTGGAATAGGTTGAGAAGGACAGGGGTTAGTGCTTCCCTAAGTGTTTGGTAAAATTCACCTGTGTAGCTATCTGGTCTAAGGTTTTTTGTGTGTCAGGAGTTTTCAAAACTACTTAACCTAATAAATGATATTGGCAAAATAGCTGGATACAAAGTTAGTATCCAGAAATGGAAGGCATTTTTATACACCAAAAATGAAACATCAAAGGTAGAAACTAGAAGAAAAATACCATTTGCCATAGCAACAAGAAAAATAAAGTACCTAGGAATAAATTTAACCAAGGAAATAAAAGACCTGTACTCAGAAAATTATAGAACACTAAAGAAAGAAGCTAAGGAAGATACAATAAATGGAAGCATATACCATGTTTGTAACTGGGAAGAATTAATATCATAAAAGAGTTCATACTAACCAAAGCCATTTATAGATTCAACACAATCCCTATTAAAATGCCAAGGTCATATTTCACCTAGAAAAAATACTTCAAAAATTTACATGGAATCTAAAATGACCTGGATTGGCCACAGCAATCTTAAGAAAGAAGAACAAAGTAGAAGGAATCGCAATATCAGATATCAAACTATGTTACAAAGCCAGTGTATTCAAAACAGTCTGGTACTAGCATAAGAATAGACATATAGATCAATGGAATAGAGGAGAGAGCCCAGAAATAAACTCTGGACTGTATGGTGAATTAATATTCAACATAGGGGGAAGGCATATAAAATGGAGTGCAAATAGCCTCTTCAACAAGTAGTGTTGGAGGAATTGGACAGGAAGATGCACAAAAAATGAACCTAGACTACCAACTTACACCATGTGCCAGAATAAACTCAAGATGGATAAAAGGCTTACATATGTCATGCCACCAAAAAAAGTCCTGGAGGAAAACATAGGCAGTAAAATCTCAGATATCCCATGCAGTGATATTTTCACTGATATTTCTCCCAGGGCAAAGGAAATAAAGGAATAAATAAACAAATGGGACTACATCAAACTGAAAAGTTTCTGCTCAGCTAAAGAAAACATCAGCAAAATGAAAAATGAACCAACCATATGAGAAAACATATTTTTCAATGGTACCTCCGACAAGGGTTTGATCTCCAAAATATATAAAGAACTTACATGACTCAACACTAGGGACACGGACAACCCAATTTAAAAACAGGTAATGGATCTGAACAGACACTTCTCCAAGGAAGATGTACAAAGGGCCCATGGGCATATAAAAGAATGTTCAACATTACTAGCCATCAGAGAAATGCAAATTAAAACCACAATGAGATATCACCTCACACCAGTCAAAATGGTCATCATTAACAAACCAACAAACAACAAGTGCGGGTGAAGATGTGGAGAAAAGGGAACCCTAGTGCAGTGCATTGATGGTGGGAATGTAGACTGGTGCAGCTACCATGGAAAACAGTATGTAATTTTCTCAAAAAACAAAAAATAGAACTGCCTTATGACCCAGCTATCCCACCACTAGGATTATATCCCAAGAATCCTGAAACACCAATGCAGAAGAACCTACGCACCCTTATGTTCATAGCAACACTATTTATAGTAATAGCCAAGTACCGGAAACAGCCTAAATACCCATTAATGGATGAATGGCTCAAAAAACTGTGGTACATTTACACAATGGAATACAATGCAGCAGAAAGAAAGAAGGAGCTCCTAACATTTGCAATAGCATGGATGAACCTGGAGAGTATCATACTTAGTGAAATAAGCCAGACAGCAAAAGACAAATACCACACAATCTCACTTAATACAGGCAACTAATGAATAGGATAAACAGACAAGGAGAACGGAACCAGAGACAGGGCATAAAAGGAGCAGAATGATGAACAGAGGGGCGGGGGACAGGAGGGACAGGGGGAAGAAGAGGAAGGGTTTATTTGAGGAGCTACTGTGAAAGACCTGTGGACATGGACAGCAAGAGGGAAATTGACTGTGGGAGAAAGGATGGGGTGGGTGGGGCAGGGGAGGTCAATAGGGGAAAATGGAATGACTGTAATACAACAATAATAAATTTATTTTTAAAAATAAGAAAAAAAAAAAAAAAAGAATTCCCAAAAGAATAGAGAGCTGTTTGTCATCATGTTAAAAGCCTTAAGGACAGTTTTCAGGCACCGAGTTTGGGTCCTTGTGTGAAGCACAAAAATCAGGGTAAGATAGAGTTGATACTTAAATGGCATGCAAGACAAGGAGCTGCTTGATGTGGTCATGCATTTGCTCTCCTTATACTGTGCTCTGTTTATAAACATTCCAGCTATGTGAATAATAAAGAGCCAAGCACAGGCCTCGGGTCTCCATGATCTTTTTGGTACTGGACGGGTTCAGGAGGAGGTGTTGAGTTTTTGTGTGCTAAAGCTTGTCAAGGGCACATCAAAATGTAATTAACTACAAGACAGATTGGATGCCAGATTTTGGCAGCTAACAAGGAGCATTTTCCTTATAGGATGTGCAATCTTGTGAGCTGCACTGCAATTAGAAATATTATTTTTGCCTGAGATCTTCTTATATATTTTTTTATTCTCAGAAATGACAACAGCCGAAGATTAAACTTCTCACTCCCTAATATACTCTGCCCATCTCTCTGATGCTAAAGTAACTAGTATCTTAATTTAGCATCATTTTTTTTTAAATCAGCTCAAAGCTATTCAGTGTTTATGAGATATTGATCTTTCAAGAAAATGTTAGTAATAAATTACTTACAACTAACTCTCTGAAATTTTTATGTGAATGCAAAATATCCTTTCAGTACCCTTTGTAATTATTATGGTTGTAACCATATGTCTTCAGTAGGAAAGCAAGATCTTTGTTTCTTAACAGCTGATGTGTACTTGCTACTGTGTCACACAGGACTCAGTAATACTGCTAGCAACAAGTAAATCATTACCACAGAAACTAAGTTTAGAATCCAAGAAGGGAAAACAGCATTATTTTCCCACTACTTAATAGAATTCATGTGAAATAACCCAATGAGATAGTTCAACCTGTTTCTCAGACGTTAAAGGTGAGATACCCAAAATGGAAAATAGTCTACTGAGATTGATAGCCTACCTTGGCTACCTGGTCTGTTGCATGGGGTGGACTCCATGCAACAGCCCAGGTAACTGCCAGATTGTTCTGATTGTTTAAACCATAAACAATCCTAGAAGAGAGTGGAGTGAGAGCTGAGAGGGACACAAAAGGAGAGAAGTAATTGAATTTTTTCAACACACTTAGAGAATGTTCATTCAAGAGTCAGCTACCATTCTCAGTAAGTGGTGTTTGGGAAACTGGATAGCCATATCCAAAAGAATGAAACTAGACTTCAATGTGACACCATATACCAAAAGTAACTCTAAATGAGTAAACATTTGAATATAAGACCTAAAGAAATAAAATACATAGAAAAAAAGCAAAGGTACTAAATTTATGGAGTGGTTTTCATGAACTTGACCCTAAAGACAAGAAGGTAAAAGCAAAAATTAATGAACGGGACTACATCAAACTAAAAAGCTTCTGCACAGCAAAACAAGCCATCAACAAAACAAAAAGATGCTCAACAGAATGAAGAAGATATTTGTAATGATACCATTGATAAAAGACTAATATCCAAAATATATAAAGAACTAATACAACTCAACAACAACAATCCAATTAAAAAATGGGAAGAAAACCTGAACAGATACTTTTCCCAAAGACATACAGATGGCCAACAGATATATGCAAAGATGTTCAACTTCACTAGCAATAAGGAGAATGCAAATCAAAATCAAATGAGATACCACTTTATACATGCTAAAATACGTGTTGGAGAGGATGTAGAAAAAAGGGAACTTGTACACTGCTGGTAGGAATGTAAATTGGTATAGCTACTATGGAAAACGGTATGAAGTTTCTTCCAACAATTAAGAATAGAGTTACCATATGACCCAGTGATCCCTTTTCTGGGCAGCTACCCCCCAGGCTTGAAAACACTTATTTGTAAAGATACATGTACCACTATGTTCATTGCCATGTTTTTCACAATAGCCCAGACATGGAAACAACCTATGTCCTTTGACCACTGATTGGATAAAGACGTGGTACACATATACAATGGACTCTACTCAGTTATAATAAATAATGAAATATTGTCATTTGCAACAGTATTGATGCTAATTTAAATATGTAAGATGGCAAAGGACAAGAAGCATGTTATTTCACTCACAGTGGAATATAAAACAAAAAGCAACAAACAAACAAGCATAACACATTCATAGACACGAACAACAGTATGGTGGTTATCCAAGAGGGACAGTAGTTAGAGAGAGGATGAAGAGCATAAAGTGAAGGGGTCAAATATGGTGATGAAAGAGACTAGATTTTTAGTGGTAAACACACAATGCAATATACATACAGATGATGTACTATAATTGTATGTCTGACATGTATACAATGTTATTGACCAATGTTACCTCAATAAATTTAATTTTTAAAAAGAAAGCAATTCAGTCTCAGTTTATCCAAAGCATAATTTAATTGCCTTATATATTTCAAAATCTTGAGTTTGGAACCTTGTTTGAAGATGATAAAGAATTAAAAATGAGAAAATAATTTGCAGAAAAAGAGATAGGGACTAAGAAGAATTTTAAGAAAATATTTGGTGTCTTCAATAAAGGACAAGAAGCCCTGGCTGATGGCTCAGTGGAAAAGTACCAGCCTGTGAACCCAAAGGTTGCTGGTATGATATGGCAGGCAGCCTCTAACAAGGCCTCCAATGATTCCTGTCTCCTGATATTTGTACTTTTATGTAATTCTCACTCCTTGAATAGGGAATGGATTTAGTCCCTTTCAGCAAATATAATGTGGTAGAGATAACAATGATATTTTCAAGATTAGGTTACAAAAAGACTGTGGCTTCTGTCTTAGGCATTCTCATTCTCTCCCTCACCCTGAGGGCTCCTGCTCCCAGGTTTTAACCTGCTAGGCAAAGGGGCCACAGGATAGTGAACTGGGAGAGACATCTAGCCAAGGGCCTGTGAGGGACTGGACCCTCAGTACAACAGCTTATGAGGAAATGAACCCTGCCCCAAATCCAGCCTTCAGATGAGAATTCAGCCCCAGCCAACATATCAATTGCAGTCTTGTGAAGAACCTTGAGGCATTCAACCCACATGTCCCCAGATTCCTGACACAAAAATTTACAGATAATAAATGTTTTGTTTTAAGCCACTAAGTGTTCAAATAATTTTTGCAGCAATAGATAACCAACATATAACATGTTAATACCATGTGAAAAATAAGGGGATAAAAAGTAATTCCTTGGCCTCTGAGTCATGTAGTGTTCTGAAATGTCTTCCATATGCCTTATTTTTAAATAACTGAAAATTAGTATTTTCATGGGAGTCACCGCTGACCTGAGAAAATGCTTGACAAAATGTGAAAAAGAATTGCAAGCACTTGATACATGTACTACATTCTACCAAGCCTCTGATTATGGACTACATAAATGTACAAATTAGCTAATTAATCAAACTATCTTTAACAATAAAATTAAATATCTGAAAAAGCCTTAAAAATAAAAAATAATTAATTTAAAACATCATACTTTAATAATAATTAGGTCTAAAATCCTAGAATTTATTTGAAGCCCTGATAGTACAGTGACAGGGCTCACAGCTCTGGAAATAGGAAGACATTTGTCTGAGTAATGGCTTCACTATGGTTACCTAGTAAGCTTGAGTAAGTTCTATAATTTCTCAATATTTCAGTCTTCTTCATAAAGTAGAGATATACTATTACATGTAAACACTAACATTATAGAATGTCTGTAAATGTAAGGTATTATCTATACTATATTTTAAGAGCTAAAAGAAGAAGACAGGATAGTAAATTTTCTCAACTCATAATGTCACGTACAGGCAAATATAAATATTGCTCTTTTAAGTTTAATTCTGACAGAAAAATATGTGTCAAGAATGGTTTTGAAAAATGTATAGGCAATAAAATAAACATGCTTCAAAATACTGAAGAAGGTAAAAGCAACTGAAAAGACCAAAAAAAATGGGAAGGGGTTTAACACAAGAAAGCATATCAAAAATGTTAAATAAGTCAAAATCATTAGACAAATATATTAATGATAGTAACAAATGAAAACCTTTTTAAGGGAAATATTTCTCAAATTTGGTCATAAACTAAATATTACTATTGTATTTGTTTCATAGGGCTGCTATAACAAACATTTATTCATTCAGTTCTGGAGGCCAGGAAGGTGTCAGCAAGCGCAGGAAAGAATTCTTTCTTGTCTGTTTCATGTCTGCAATCCTTGGCATCCCTTCACCTATAGCTGCATCCCTCCAGTCCTCCCTCCAGCACCACATGCCACTTCTCTGTGTTATCCACTCTGTTTCTAAATCTCTCTCTCCTGACAAGGACACTAGTTATTGGATTTAAGGCCAACTTTAGCCCAATATAACCTCATCTTAACTTGATTATATCTGCAAAGACCTTATTCCCAAATGAGATCACATTCAGAGACACTGGGGGTTAGCACTTCAAAGTACCATTTAGGGGACATAATTCCACCCATAACAGCGAGGTGCTAATACCTAAAAATAACCAGAATCAACTTAAATATATGACAATAAGGAAACAGTTAAGTTAGCACACATCTATACAACCAAATATCCAAAACATACTAAGAATCAGATTGTGAATAAATAATTAATATGTGAGAAAACACTAGTAATGTGCTATAAAGTAAAAATGTTGAAAGATAGTTAAATATGTAACATTTAAAATTATATAATTACCTAAAATAATCTATATGCATATATACATAGAAAAAATTTACAGAAAGTACACTAAAATAGAAATAGTGATTAACATTGGTTGTAAAATTAGAGCTGATTTCTATTCTCATCATAATTTGTTGTATTGCCAATTTTTCTTACAGTTAAAATAATTTTTAGACTGTCACAGGTTGGTTGCTTTATGATTTGCTTTATAGCAATAAAAGTAAACTATATATATATATATATATATATATATATATATATAGTATTGTATTGCATTTATTCTTTTTTTTTTTAATTTTATTGTTGTTGTATTACATCCATCCCCTTTTTGCTCCCCTCTGTCCCCCTCCCCACCCACACATTCCCCGCAAAGTCAATCCCACCTGTTGTCCATGTCCATGGCTCCTTTATACTAGGTTCTTGTCTAAGCTGCTCCCCTTCTTTCCCTCTGCCTCCCCACTAGCCACAACCCCTTTCCCCCTGACCACTGAAGGCCTATTCCTTGTATTCATATACTTGGTTCTGTTTCGCTTGTTGTTGGTTTTGCTCATTATTGTCCTGTAATGGGTGAGATCATATGATACCTGTCCTTCACTGACTGGCTTATTTCACTAAGCATAATACTCTCCAGTTCCATCCATGTTGTTGCAAAGGGTACAAGTTCCTTCTTTCTTTCTGCCATATAGAATTCCATTGTGTAAATGTACCAAAGTTTTTTGATCCAATCATCCAC
>PVIW01013247.1:8382-28329 GCA_004026585.1 Noctilio leporinus
CTGACGTCTGCTCTGAGTAGGGGAGAGGCACCTTTGGTGCATCAAATCAGGGTCCCTCCCAGGATCTTGCTGTGGGCGTGAAAGCCAAAGGCCCTAACAGCTGCTCTCCATCCCCATTCCTTCTTCCTACAGGAGTGTGAAAAACAATTCTCCCGAAGGGTCCACTCTTCTTCCTCTTAAATCTCTGGAGCAGAGATTAAAGGCATCGAAAGCATCCCCCAACTTTGGAGGAAGAGGGTGCACAACTCCCGCTCTCCCACCGCCCCTATCGCGTTAAACCATTTCCTTTGGTCTCAACGAAGTCTGCGTGCTTAGTGTCTCAGCCCCAACCTGGAAACTAGCGCCCCCGACTGTTCAATGTAGCCCTTCGAAGCCTGTTTGCAGGGAGCTTAATTTCAAGCTCGTCACAGGATCCAGCTGCTGTTCCGACCGGTCCCCAGCCTTTCGAGGCACGCGCGTGCTCGTGCGCGCGTGCACACACGCACACGCTCACACTCGTGTTCACACTCCCGAGTTCTCGCTCCCTGCACCCCACCCTCCGCACCGATTCTCCGCTGGGTGGGGGGTGGGTGACGTCAGGACTGCAGTCCGAAGGAGAGCCGCTGGAGAGGACTGCGCGCTCCTCGCCTAGGAGGCTGGAGGCGCACTGGGGCAGCCGCTGCTCCAGTGCTCCTCCCTCTCCTCTGCACCCGCCGTCACGCTGCCCGCCCGCGGGGAAGCATCGCAAGCCTCCAGGTGAATTGAAAGTCGTTGCTGGAGGAGGACAGAGAGGGTGCTGCAGTCCTGGCATGCGCTGAAACTGCAACTCGGACAGAAACGACCCGGTGGAGGAGCAGGGCACAGGGCGCCCTGCACAGCAGCTCCCGGCTGCTGGATATCGCTACTGCTCAGCTAGCAGCCGCAGCCTTGCGGGCCGCCGGACCTGGCCCAGGGGCTCCAACCGTGGGGGCACTCGCCAGTAGAAACCCCGGTTTTGCTCATTTCACCGCTGCGCGGGTGTGGGGAAAGCGAGCTTGATGGTTCCAGGTTGCGGTGGAGCAGCTGCCTGTGCGAGAGCGAAGAGAGGCGAGGGGGCGGCAAGCTCAGCCCGAAGTAAGTGTAGCAGAAGTTTGCGTCGGTTTAGGCACCTGTCCTCCCCTGGTTCTCTGAGGCTACTGAGGGCAGACCTACGAGGGAGCCTCACTAGGGAGAGAAAGTGAGCATTAAGTGAGTGTGAGAGAGGGGTAGGGGAGAGGGTGAAGGCAGGGAGGGAGCTTGGTGGGGTGGGGGGTGCAAAAGGAGCAGCCCCCCAAGTGCAATGACGGTTGCGACCCTGGGGATCTCATATAAGGAAGGATTTGTAGAAAGTAAAGGTGGAAAGTAGTCACACCTATTCTGAAGACGTTGGCACACCCCACCTTTGCCCCCCAGAGTGGCGAGCTAAGAGCTTCTGAGAGGCTGGACATGGGTGATTATTGCGGGCCTCTCCAATGGGGCGGCGCCGAGGGTGTCGCACTTCCAGACACTGGAAGACTGGTGACAAGAGAAGGGGGAAGCTGCCAGAGTGAGCGACGCTAGGGTGGGGTTGCCGGGTTGTCCGGACTCAGGGGCTCAGAGTGGGAGGTTAGGGTCCTCAGAGATGCACCAGCCTCAACAGGGAGTCAGTGGTCCAGAGAGGAGGCAGGTGTGACGCTTCGGGTCTCTACAGTTGCTGTTGAGCGCCTTTAGCGCCTCGGTGGCTCATGCCTGTAATTGGACGGCTCCTCTGAGGGTGACTGCACTCGGAGCAGGCTGACCCGCAGGCCTCGCAGCTGCTTTCCCAGAGCCACGGAAGGTCCTCGAAATCTTCGGGCTGTTTCCCGATGCTGCAAGGGCCGGGCGAGACCTATTTGCTCAAGAGACCCTGGGCGTTCAGTACTCACTTGTTCTTGAGCACGTCCAGATCTGCCTGACTCCCTCTTCTTTAACTAGACTCCCGAAAAGCTTTCGTCTTCAACTGACCGAACTTCTAATGGGGGGGGGGGGGGAGGCAGTTCATCGAAGCTGCGCTTCCTCTAGGAGCAGAGCCCCACAGAGGACAGGCTTGGACAGCACGAATTAGCTCGTCCTCCTTCATCTCACCTGGGAAAAGTTCTTGGGGAATTTGTAGGAAATAAGACAAGAATATTCGGGTAGGCTACGGAGGCTTCTTGCAGAGTAGCACAGTCTATGCCTAGGAAACCTAGGAAACTAGAAGCCCCCTCAGCTTCTGGTACCAAAGGTAAACTTCGCGGGGAGAGGGAGACAGTTAATGACATCTATTGTTTTGTTTTCTTCTTTAAAGCCATTCATGATTCGTGTTAATTAACCAATTTCATTTCTTCAAGTTTATTTACTTATTCACGCAAAAACGCTTTGTGAGGCCCAGTATGTGCCCGGCATATCTAGATAGGGGGACAGTAGAAACGATGATGTATTGTCAGGGAGCTTACAGTGTATATGAGAAATGGTCTGGAAAGAAGATGGGAAAAATACATGTCCTACAGGAAAGAGCAGATACCACTCCTATTTGTTTGTTTGCTTTTTTAAAAAATCACAGTGACATTCTCAACTCATTAACTGTGGGGCCTATCATCTTCTAGATTTCATCCTCCTGGAAAGCAGGGACATTGCCATTCATCTTTGATGGCTGGAGGTCAACACGGTGCCAGTCACATAGTAGGTCATCAATAAGGTCTGTTAGACGAATGGATGAATTATTCATAGTGAAAAATGTCTTAAAGGTATCAGGCTATATTAGAAGAACATGTAAAAAAGTAAGGAGAATGAGTTGAAAGGGGAGAAATTGGAGCTGGAGAGGGCAAGAGAGAAAAGAAGGTAGGGTTCATAAACATTTGAAATATATTCTTGAACACACAAGTTTTGTCTTCCATTTTCACGGAATGGAATTAGCAGCACTCAACTCAGTTCTCTATGGAGTACATGCATCTCTGTGGATATTTAAATGATAACTTTTTTAGAGTAGGGTCTCTGTTAACTTACCATTTGGAAGTTATAATGCTGTGCATATGTAGATATGCCGATAATATGGTGATTGGGTATTTTTAGGATAGTAAAACAAAAAAAAAAAAAAAACTTTAGAAGTACCAAAATAATTTTTTCAAACAACTCATAATATTTTGCTACTTAATGTAGAAACTTATCGCTTGACTTAAACTTTATTAATGAATTTACCATATGTAACTTAAACTTTATTAATATATTTACACATAGAATTTACCAATAAAGATTGAACATGTATGGAAGACTGTCCTTGGTTTAATTAATTGAACACAAGTTACCATTGACTCAGGTAGTAGATGGTAAATTTCAAAGTGAATGATAAAGGTTTTTTTTTTTTTTTTCTACTAATTAAGTTTTATTACTTTTACTAGAAAACTCAAGCATCATATATTTTTCTTATATGTACAACATAACTACTTATTTTTTTAAAGATTTTATTCATAATTTTTAGAGGGAAAGCAGAGGAGAAAGAAAGGAAGAGAAACATCAATATATGGTTGTCTTTCACAGCCTCCAGCTGGGGACCAGGCTGGAAACATGGCTTGCAACCTGGGTATGTGCCCTGACTGGGAATCAAACCAGTGGCACTTGGGTTTGCAGTCCAGTGCACAATCCACTGAACCATACCAGCCAGGGCCAGAACTACATATTTTTAAAATCAGTATTTATCAATAGTAATAATAATTCAGTGATTTGAGTCAGTATCTATAGGCAGTAATCCTGGATTTAGTTTTTGGAAAGCTCTCAGTGCTATGTGATTTGAAGCCATGCTAGAATTGTTGTAAATCTCATTTTTTGTACATGCAAAATAAGATTATTTTACTTAACTGATTTAATTAAGCATGTAAAATCAGAATATGTCTATTCTACAATTTCATTAATTTAATATGCCAACACTGACAAGCAATTTGTAATTAACTAATAGAATAAAATCCATATTTTCAAGTTTAGGCATTTTGCAGGTGTCCTAGGACATTATCAGAGTTCTAGGAAGAGTATTGTACATGTGGATAATGTATGGCAATTTAAATCACATTTTACAAGTAAATAAATACTTTTAAAAATAGCTAAACTTTGGGATTCTTTAACCAAACACTGAAATGTTTCTTCTGCATGGATAATTGATTTGGATTATCACCACGATTGCACTATTAGAAACATGATATTTTGGATGAATCTTGCAGATTTGATTAGGACACATTCCAGAGGGCAGAATTTTATTTTGGACACATAGTGAAGGTACCGAAATTCTGAGATTATAGGATGGTAGGGTCATAGATTACCAAGGCTAGAAATTATCTGACCTCATTTTTGTAGAGAAAGATGAAGAATCTAAATTTCCCAGGATTGCATTCAAATGCATGAAAGAGCTGACTAGATGGTCCATTCTAGGCTTAACGGAAAATTGTGTCGTTAGGACACCTAAATACAGGGACAGTTTAAGGGATCTGCTATCCTTGGATTCCCTCTTTCCCTCATTCTCTGGAGCTCACCTTTCTCCTTGCTTGGCCCATCTCTAAGAGGGATCCTGCCTGCAAGCCCCTACTCTCACTGTTCTCACCGCCTTTCAGGTCTTTTATAAAATAGAGCACCAGATAACTCCCAGCTGCGCACAAGGTTTGGGCCTTGGCAGCACTGTGAGTTAAGGGAAGTTTGAACCCAGTGGCCCCAATATCTTCTTTCCTACATTTCAATACCAATGTGCATCACAGAATCATAGTTTCATAGTCAGAAGGGGCTTTTGAGATTACCTGGTCTGTCTACATACATCATCTTATCAATAAGGGAACACCAGCCCCAGAAATGTTTTGTGACAGCCCATTGGGCAGCACTGTGTGAACTGAGTTCTGATTGTCTTTTTCTGCTGTGTTTTGCCTCTACCACCAAATGATGCTGGCTGGCATTAGGTCCATCATTCCATTATTTACCAAGATGTGGGTTCTGGAGGGAGACAACTTGTGTTTATGTTCCAACCCTGTGTCTCCCCAGCTATGCAATTATGAACAAGTTACTTAAGTCCTCCAACACCTTTATTTATTGGTAATTTTTTTTTTGTTTATAGGCTATTACCTATATATAGGTATAGATATGGGACACTCAATAAACATTTGTTGAATAAATGAGTGAATGAATGGATGAGTGAATATACTAATGATTAAGAGAAGAAGGCATCGCTAAGGTAGAATTGGCAATCCTAATATGAGAGCCATTTCCTGCTAAAGATTTTAAAACTAAAATACTGTTTTATTTGATGGATGAGACCCTGATATATATATATATCTCACACACACACACACACACACACACACATAGACATATATAGATATCCCTTCTCCAAACTTCCTTCTCTTATTTACTCCTTTCTCTCAGAAAGTGACAGCTCCATTTTTCTGGTTGCTTGGGCCAAAAACCTTGGAGTCATTCTTGACTCTTCTTTCTCTAACAACCATCATTTAATGCATTCATAAATCCTCCAGCTGTGCCTTCAGGATACATTCAAAATCTGGCCAGTTCTCACCAACTCCCTTGCTACCAACCTAGACCAAGCATCCATTTCTCACCTGGATCATTTCAGGGGCCTCCTAACTTCTCTGTCTGCTTCCATCCTTGCCCCACAGAAAAGTCTAGGTTCAGCACACAGACAGAGCAATGCTAACATGTAAGTCATGTAACATATAATGTTGACATTTATGTCTTCCCATCTTACCCTTATGTTTCATCTTACATCTTCCCATCCCTCTCAGAGTAAAAAAGAAAAAGCCCTATAAAATAAAAGTTAAAATAAAATGTGAGGGGAAAAAGTCCTTACAATTCACTTTATTAAATTCATAAGGCTCTACACTACCCAGCTTTCTAACCCTTTTGACTTCTACTCCCCCCACCTTCCTAGTCACTGTGCTTCCACCACACTGATGTTCCTCCTGTTCCCACAACCCACCGCCTGCGCTTTCTCCTAAGCAACATTGAACTTGGTCTACCCTTTGTCTAGAATGTACTTCCCCAGACACCTGCTTGATTCACTTTGTCAGTTCCTTCAAATCTTTTCTTAAATTTCCCTTCTCAGTGAGGCCTCTCTTGGCTAACTCATTTAAGATTACACCTCTCTAGCTGGCCCCCTTTCTGCCTAATTTTCATTTAGTTCTGGTGACTATAAGCATCTCATCTATTACTCAAGTGTGTTTTGTGTTTCTCTGTGTGTCTGGCACACAGTACATGCCTAATTAGTATAAGACATTATTATTATGGTGTCATCCTGGGTCTCCTGGCCTTTTTGTCCCTTTGTTTGAACAGAATTGTGGTCAGAGATAGAATTCTTCTAGGACCCTTAGCTCTTAATTTGGAAATGACCTTGAAGGAGCCCCAGTGGTTGTTTACATCTACTGCTAGAAATAATTAGGAAATAAAATACAGTTATTTCTCCAAGATATGGCCTAATTTTTTCCATGAAATACCTTCTAACCTGGGGCTTCTAGAGGGTTGCTACTATAGGTTTCATCCTCAGCATGAGAGTATCACATTCTATCAGGCTGTCTGCACATCTCCTCCTCAGACAGGGAGGAGTCTTCTTCCCCTGAGATCACAGTGTATCTTCTAGATGGCAGTAGGAGGCTGAAGGGTTACATTCTAGGGGCCAAAGGAGGAGATCAGGTCCAAACTGGGAAACAGGCTGTTTCTGGAACATTAGTTTTTATGGAGCCATCCAATCAAGTCAGGACTAAGAACAAGAACATAAGAGGGAATTGAGAAAGACATTCTAGGTTAGATAGTTGACCACCCAGCTTGGCATTTCACTGCTTTTCTTTTCTCTTATTGCTGGGTTTGTTTCTTGCTTATCTGAACATGACTATTCATATTGGTTGCCTCTAAATTTTAGCTGAGGAGTTATGAGGACTTATCAGCTAAATAATGAGATAATCAGTGAAAAAATAATAATTAAAATGACCCTGTGAAATCAGGCTGTGCCTGTTTAAATACACTGTTGGCTGAACTGATAGGATTTTTTAATAATTCTGCCAAAATTGTGGGTAGATATGTGTTTATATGTTAAAGTTGGGTACACGATTACATTTCTATGAAATTACCATAGCTCATGATTTCCACTAGCTCAGAACACTTTCAGTCATGAGTACTCATAATGGTTTTGCTTTACCAGAGAAAATTGTTTTTGTTTTTGTTTTTGTTTTTCTCTCTCTCTAGAAGTAGAAAGAGAGCCTTGGGTTTAGTATTTGTAGTTTTAGAGCCTTGGGTTTAGTTCTGTTCTTAGTATCTCTGTGACCTTGTCCACTTTTCATTACTTAAGAGTAGCTTTTCTGGTGCCAGGAAACATTACTACAATAGCAAAATGGGACCAAGAATCTTGAGGCATAGCTGTGAGAAATCCTTTTTTCATGTAACTGTAAGAGATGCAGCCACAGCGTGTTGGGGGGTGGTAGTGGTATGGATTCAAGGATAAAAACCCAAACTTTCCTAACAATGAAAAGAAAGGTGGGGTAGCTTTTAGCTTTCCCAACAACTGGTGTACATGTACGTTTTTTTGTGGGGTTTTTTGTTTGTTTGTTTGTTTGTTTGTTTTGCCTAAGTTACATATATATTTTGTTCTGAGCATTTTTGGAACTTGCTCAGTTTGGAACTTTTTTCATGGAAACAAAGTGAATTTAGGATCCAGGCTGCCTTGGGAAAATCTTATTTGATTCATTTCTTTTATTATTTAAAAAAATTTTAAATGTATTTATTGCAGAGGGACAGGAAGGGAAAGAGAGAGAGAAACACTGATTTGTTGTTCCACTTATTTGTGCATTCATCATTACTTCTTGTATGTGCCCTTACTGGGGATTGAACCTGCAATTTTGGCATATCAGGACAATGCCCTAACCAACTGAGCTACCTGGACAGGGATAATTCATTTCTGAGTGTTAAAAATATGATACTATAGTTTGCTTTTTCACATGAGAAAATGAGTATTAATATCTGATTAATAAAATCTTAATTTCTATTATGTTATACTATGAAGACCTAGGTTGATACTTTTGTACTAATCTCTCCCTTGGCTCCTTACTCTTTACTAGCTTATTCAACAGGATAGGAGAATTATAATATATATTACATACAAGAGGATATAATAATATATGTTATATATAATTATCCTAAATAAAAATATCAGGTCACCTTTGTTTACCAACTTTCAGTAACAAGTTTATAACATTATTTTAAATTAATAAATAAAATTCATAACCAACAATTAAGTATGTAGACATTGTTGAGAAGGAAGATTTGTGCATGACAGTTTTCCCAGTGTTGATATATCCATCAGTGTCACTCATGATTTGTAGGAAATGAGATGTTCTCTCACTCTCCCTCCCTGAGGCCTCTGCCATGACCCCATTCTGCATACAATAAGGATGCTTAGCTTGTTGGAAATATACTGAGTTCTGATGCAAGTTTTCTGTCTCATCTGTGTCCTTTGCTCACCAGATCCCTAAGATTGAACACTGATATCTAAGACCCCTTTGTAGAAGACACAGAATAATTATCATTTTCTTTCATTTTTCTCTTCTTCCACCTACCCTGCGGTCTTCATTCCTTTCTTCTTTTTGGCCTCATTCTCTGGTTTAACCCTAGCATTCTGGTCCCTCAAGTGCCTTTTGCAAAGAGTGACCCTCCCTCCCTCTAGTGGTGAATAGAAAATCTTCACTTTGATTGCCTTCCCCCTTCCCAACTTCTTGAGATATAATTGACAGGTAACTTCATGTAAGTTTAAGGTGCTGTCTTGATATACTTGGATATGATTACCTCCATAGTATTAGCTAATACTTTCATCATGTCACATAATTACTATTGCTTTTGTGGTGAGAACATTTAAGATCTACCTTCTTAGCAATTCATGGCCTTTGTTAATGCCAGGAGCCTGATTTCACCTGCCACACACAGTCCTGGCATTGGGCTGGGCCCATTCCCACATAGCAATGTCCAAAGACCTGAGAGTGGAGATTTTCCTGGTGGTGACTCATGCATAGAATGGGTGTCTCAGCAGAGTAGGGACAAGGGGAAGAAGGATCAGAGACAGTCACTGTGAGATTCTGAGGCTTCTTTTCTTTGGAAGGTCTCAAACACTCCACTGTGTACTTCCCACTGTCTTTCTAGCTTTGTACCACCATGTACACATTTCCTGTGGACCCAAAAGAAGATCCAAAGCTTCTTACCTACACTCTGATTTTTGAAAAGTAGAGGTAAGAAGGTTTTCATTTAGAGGTATGCTTGCTCCTTGGGAAAAAAAAAAAGCTCAGATTTGTAGTGTTTGCTGATTTCTGAGTTGTAAATATTTCTACTGTACCAAATTTGAGCATGGCATCAACTGGCTTGCAAAGCTATTAAAAATTTAACAATTGGAGCTCTGGTTGGTGACACAGTGGATAGGGCGCCAGCCTGCAAACCCAAAGGTCGCTGGTTCAATTCCCAGCCAGGGCACATAACCAGGTTGCAAGCCAGGTCTCCAGGTCTGTAGCTGGAGTCAGGCAAAAAGCAACCATGATTGATGTTTCTCCCTTTCTTCCTCCCTCCCTGCCCTTCTTTCTAAAAATAATGAATAAAATCCTTTTAAAAAAATTTAACAACTGACTCTCATGAATCTGGACAAGCTGGCTCCCTAGTCTACTGTCTTTTCCCCTCTCTCACCTGCCTTCTCCTTTGCCTGTTTGCACTCAGTGATTCACAGAAAAAATATATTTAACATCATAAATGTATGAATGCATATGTATCAGCAAACTTGTGCTATGAAGGTCCAGAAAGTAAATAAATATTTCAGACCTTGCAATTTACATTTGGTTTTGGATTAGATGATCAGGGTAGGTCTTTAGAAATGTAAATATCAAAAATTTGAAGTTTATAATTTTATATTATTCCATTCTATTATCTGTAATATAACATGTATGTTACATTTACTTCATAGAAAACATCCAGACTGAGTGAGGTCATCCTGAGCAATTCTCTGAAGGACCCAGGCTTGGGCCTCTGGGCGGAATGGGGCCTCTGGCAGATGAGGGTAGAAGAGGTGGGGACACCCAAGGGTGTAGATCTGAGTGGAGAATTGGGAAAAGCATGGCCTCAGGATATCTTTTTTTCCTTTCCTTTAAAAAGTAGCTTTATTGAGATATAATTGACATATTAAATTCAACTTTTTAAAGTACACAGTTTTTTTAGTGTATTCATAGGATTGTGCAATGATCACCACACTCTAACTTTAGAATATTTTCATTTCCCCTAAAACAAACCCCCACATCATTAGCAGTCAATTGCTATTCCTTCCCTGCCTGCCTTGCCAGCCCCTGGAAACCACTAACCTGCTTTCTGTCTCTGTGAATTTGCCTATTCTGGACATGTCATAGAAGTAGAATCATACAATATGTGGCTTCTTTCAAGGTTCATCCATGATCCACGTTGTAGCATGCATAAGTACTTCATTTCTTTTTCTTACCAATAGCCCATTGTATGGATATACCACATTATTTACCCATTCTTCCATTGGTGGACATCTGGGTTATTTCTACTTTTTGGCTATTATGAATAATGATGCTTTGGAGATTCACATACAAGTCTTTATATGAATATATGTTTTCATTTATCTTGGGCAGGTACCTAGGAGTAGAGTTGTTGGGTGATAATAACACTCATGTTTAGCAGTATGAGGAGATGCCAAACTAGTTTCCAGAGGGACTACATCATTTTCACATTTATACCAGAAGTATGTGAGGATTCTGTTTTCTCTACATCCTCAGCAATAATGGCCTCTCTCTCTCTCTCTCTGTCTCTCTCTGTCTCTCTTGCTAGCCATTCTAATGGGGGGTATCACTTTGTAGTTTTGATCTATACTTCCTTAATAACTAATGATGTTGAGCATATTTTTTTGGTTCTTATTGGACACTGATGTACATTCTTTGGAGAGATGTCTAATCAAATACACTGCCCATTTTTTAATTTAGTTATTTGTCTTTTTATTATTGGTTTGTAAGTTGCCTAGATACAAGTCACTGCCAAATGCATAATTTGCCGGTATTTCCCCTTTATGTGAGTTATCATTTCATGTCTCTGATGGTATAGTTTGTAGCACAAAAGTTTTTATATTTTGATGAAAATAAAAAATGCTACTTCGATTAAATACAATTTATCTATTTTTCATCTTTTGTCATTTGTGCAGTACATCCAAATTCATTAAGATTTATTCTTATATTTTCTTCTAAGTGTTTTGTAATTTTAGCTCCTATTTAATTTAGGTACAAACCACTTTGAGTTAATGTTTGGGTATGGTACAAGAAAGGCATCCGACTTTATTTTATTGTGTGTGGATGTCCAGTGTTCTCAGCATCATTTGTTAAAAGAATTGAATTGCCTTTCACCCTTGCAGAAATTGATTGACCATAAATGTGAAGGTTTATTTCTGAGCTCTCAATTTTATTCTATTGATCTATCTATATGACTAGTCTTATGCCAGTACCACATTGTCTTGAATACTATGGCTTTGTAGTACATTTTTAAATTGAAAATATGTGAGTCTTCCAGCTTAGTTAATTATTTTTCAAGATTGTTTTGACTATCTGGGCCCCTTAAATTTCCATATTATTTCTAAGATTTGTTTGTCAAATTCTGCTATGAAAGCCAGCTGAGCTTTTAACAGGTATGGTAGATCAATTTGGGTAGTAGTATCATCTTAACAATATTACTTCTTTTGATACAGGGACATGGGATGGCTTTTCATTTATTTAGGTCTTTTTAAATTTTTCAATAATATTTTGTAATTTTGAGAGTAAAATTATTGCACCTATTTGTTAAAATTATTCTTAAATATTTCTTCCTTTCCAACTTGGATATCCTTCTTTCCCACCCTTCTTCCCTCCCTCCATTCCTCACCCCTTGCCCCAATTGCTCTGGCTAGTAAAATGTTAAATAGAAGTGATCTTAGGGGGAAGTCATCCAGTTTTTTTTTACCATTACATATAATTTTAGCTGCAGGTTTTTCACATCCTTTTATCAGGTTGAAGGAGTCCACTTTCTCTTCCTAGAATTGTTGAGTGTTCTTACATGAAATGGTATTGGATTTTATGAATTTATTTTTCCTGTGTCTGTTGAGATGATCATATGACTTCTGTTCTATATTCTATTACAGTAATGTATTATAATAATTTATTTTCAGATGTTAAGCCAACCTTGAATTCCTGGGATAAATTCCACTTGGTTGTGTTGTATTACCATTATTATGCATGTACTTTGCTGGATATAGTGTACTGGTTTTGTTGAGGATTTTTGTGTCTATATTCATAAGAAATACTAGTCTATAATATTTTCTTGTAATATTGCCATCTAGTTTAGCTATCAAGGTAATTGTAGTCCTTCTTATATTCTTCATTCTTAATACTGTTTTTCTAGCCACTTGAGAGACTACCACAAGTGTGAAATTAGGAAAGCAAGGAGTTAAGTATTGCCAGTGGATTCCAGGCAGCAGCATGGAAGAGGGAATGAATGCCCCAGATAGAGTCTAGAGAAGACACAGGTTTCTTGATTGCCACAGGGACACCAGGCTGGGGATTTGTTATTAGAGATATCTTATGTATAGCATGCCTTTGACTCTGTTCTTTTTATACATATATTCATTAGGAACATTAATTGATCATCTACTATGCGATAGGAACACATTCCCACTTGCCCACTTCCTTGAGAGTGCCCTTTGCACTGACAGGCACCATACCTTAAGATGATCTCTAAAAGGTAAGAAGCTAATTGTCTGTTAAAGAATGAGGGGAAGGCCTGACTGGGGTGGGTCAGTGAATTGAGTGTTGGCCTGGGTTGTGTGCCAGGTCTCCATTTGGGGGCATGCAAGAAGCAGCCACATATTGGTGTTTCTCTCCTTCTCTTTCTCCCTCCCTTGACCTCTCTCTAAATATAAATAAGTAAAATTTAAAAAAAAATGAAGGGAAGGAGGTTTCAGGTAGAGACTGTCTGATATACAAAGGCTTTGAGGCCAGAGAGAGCTTGTATGGAGCACAGTGAGGAATGAGAAGCTGGTGAGACATGAGGTGGAAGGGCTAGGTAGGGCCTTCAACACAAAGAGTGTTGTAGGTTGGTGGAAGTGTAGATTTATTCTAAGTGCAGTGCAAACAGTCTTAAGGAAAGGAGTAATGCAAAAAAGGGTTTATATTAGGAACATGACTTGCTACTACTTTGTGGAGAATAGATTAAGTGGGGCCAGAGCAGAGGTGGAGAGTCTAGGTGTGATCCTGTAGAAGGTGAGATAGGTGAAGGAAGATGGACTACAGATTTGGTTCGCAGTTAAAATGGACAGGATTTGCAATTTAAGGCATTGGTGGGACTTTCAAGTGGAAGTTGGATTTGCTTAGACTAGACAAAAGGGCAGTGTGGATCCCCCATGACTATCCCCAGGAGTTTGGGTTATTCTGGAAAGAGATACATTGGGTTTTTATGAAGCTTCTGAGAAGTGCAAAGTTTTGGGTTAAGGTGTTCACGATTTACCCTCCAGATATTTTGGCCAGATGTTGCTCCACCAGTAGCAGGGAAATAGCCTCAGAGAAGAAGAAATTTTCTTCCACTCAGAATGTCCTTTCTTCTTTTCTTATCAACAAATATTTGCCTATTCTTCAAAGCCTTCTCAAATATTACCTCTTCTATAAAATTTTCAAATTAGTTATTTAATAAGCACATATGTAATACATTATGCCTATCTAGCCCTTATTACTATGTTCATATAGCTATTATTCTGCCTAACGTGCTACTATTATCTCTGTTTAACACATAGCAATAAGAAGCATAGAGAGATTAAGTCACAAAGTTTCACAGTCCCAAGCATTCCCACACTTTGCTGGGTTGCCTCTTGCTGGGAGCCTGCTGGTCAGAATTACCAACTCCAGTTACCTCTGTTATAGCACTTATCATAGTTTGTAAATAGTTAATTGTTTGAATGTTTCTCTTCTCTGGTAGAGAGCAAGTAAGTTGAAGGCAGAAACAGCATGTTATTTTCACATCCCGCGGAATGAATGAGTAAGTGAATGAATGAATGAATGAATTGAAAATAAAGTGGCCAGGAGTGGGATGAGACTCCTGTAACTGCATTCAGCCTATACTTTTTCAAAGACTCCCTGAGCTGCATAACAGTTCAGGGCAGTGTAATTTCTACCTTTGCCATCATATTCTTTAAGAATTTCCATTAATCTTTTGATGTGTTCTAATCTAACAATGCTATTCTCAGTAAAACAGATGATGAGGCTCTTGCACTGGCAGGTATTATGCTCTTTAAACACAGTTGTTGTGTTGTCACCAAGGCTATTTCTGCATCTGATATTGATTTAAATATTCAGTTATGAATGTCATGAAGACAACTTTATTTATAGCTAATGAAGATTATATTGGCTGAAGGGCCTGGCAACGTGAAGAATATACTGCATGCTTGTTAATCCAAAGTGAATGAATAGAGTCGCTTCATTGATCAGCATTCACAAGGCTTTCCCATTCTGTGCTGATCTGAAGTTAAAAAATGCTGGGTGCTATGATTTTACTGTATTTTAGTGTCAAGTGGTAAAGTATCTTTGGAAAATTTGTTACATTTTCCAGACAATTCAAGTTGTGTTGAACTTTTAATCAAATCTAGATTTATGCAGGCATGCCTTGAATTGCAGAATTTGGAAATGAAGTCCAATACCAAAGAATATTCAGGAAGTTCATCAAATATCTATAGAGTGAGTATAATGAGTCTGGAGACTGGGTCACCATTTACCCTTCTCATTCTCTAGGGTTCAGTAAAGGAAACCAACCAAGCAAGATTGCTAGCCAGGTGGAAAATGTAAATAGTAGTTTTGCTTGTGTGTATAACTCTCAGTGTAGAGTTCCGTGAAAGTTACATTAGAATATGTACTTTAAGCTTCATCCAAAGTGGGTTTTTTAAAAACTGACTCTTTATTCAAAATTGGGCCCCTCAAGCTCAGGTGTGTGTGCAGAGGGAGGTAGGGACAAGGTCTCCTAACATACCTCAGTGCCACTTGTGTGCATATGGATGAGGCTGCCAGGCTGCTTCCAGAAGGGACATGGCATGGCAGGCAGAAGAATGGCCACCCCCAATGGTCCACATCTCAATTCTCCAAAGTTGTGAATATGCCACCCTACATGGCCAAGAAGACTTTGTGGGTATGATTAAGTTAAGCATCTTGAGATGAGGAGATTATCCTAGATGGTCTAGGTGAACTCAATGTAAGTACAGGGGTATTTTATACGCAGGAAGTAGAAGGGTTTCAGAAGATGTGGTTCAGAAGCAGAGATTAAAGGGATGGAGGGCCACAAGCCAAGGGATGTGGACAGCCTACAGAAGATGGAAAAGACAAGAAAACAAATTCTCACCTAGGGCCTCTATAAGGAACACAGCCATGCTGACCACCTAATTTTAGCTGAATTAAACTTTAGATATCCAGAATGCAAAGATAATAAAATGATGTTGTTTTAAGCCACTTAGTTTGTGGTAATATGTTACAGTAGCAATAGAAAACTAATACTGAAGGTTTGGGGACCTGCCCAGATGGGTTTACCACAGGGAAAAAGAAACAAAAAAGAACCTTCTGGTTTGATCCAAGGAAGTAAAAATAAAGTAACCCTCTTCACTGGTAAAATATTTTCCAGGCTTCATTGGATCAACCATATTCGTGCACTGGGAAATAGTAAGAGAAGACAGAAAATTCATTAAGATGTCTCAGTAGGGAGGAGTTTAACTTCAAGACTTAGAATCTGACATAACTGATGGAAGGTGGGAGAGCCAATGGGAGGAGGAACATAAATATCCTTCCATCCAATCCTCATCATAGACCCAGTTAGCAAACAGAGCTGGCAAACTATCTTATGCAGGGCTGTGTGATGAGCTAAGTACTGAAGAGAGAGGGAATGCGTGTGAAACAGAATATTAATAAGTAAATTTAAAATGATAATGTTGTAACTTAACCAGAGATCTATTTTGAACCTACATTATTTCAAGAGCATTTTTCTTTGAAGCTTTTAACAAATAACTTAAGCCCAATTAATATTCATTACCAATGTCAGAAGCAGTTAAATTTTAGTTTCACAGGGCCTATGAACTTCTGTGTTTACTGTGCAAGATCAAATTTTATCATGCCATTATTTCTATTTTGTAAAATTTGATAAGTTGCATATGTAATTGTTATCTAATTATTAATAGTTATAAACACCATTTAGTTACATAATGCAAGAATAAACTCAGCATGCCTTGCTTCTTATTGCTTGCAATCAAGTATTTTAAGAAGTTTGTATAGTACCTCTAGTTCAATCTCTAATTTCCCCATAAAAGCATAGAATTGCTTCTGGTATGTCAAAAGCTGCAAAGGGGGTGGGGTGGTCAGGGTGGAATGTTGCACGAAGGCATTTGATTCTGTTTGTAATCTCAGAGGAAGGAGTTGGGGAGCAGCCAGAACTAACACCAAGAAGGCAGTGGGAATCTATAAATTGAGTGGGGAGGGGAGCCAAGTCAAACCAAGGTTGCAGCAAGGTTTGCAAAAGACCAAGGGAGGGATGTGTCGTGGAGCCCTGAGGTGCAGAGGAAGCTAGGAGTGCAGAGAGCAAGATGCTAGAGCATCACTGCATGGACTTGTCTGTAGCTCTCACCCATTAAAATGGTTCAGTGTCTCTAATAAAGTGTGGCTTTAATTCCCATTAGAATAAGTGATGTGATTCTAGAGTTGAAGGCATTCTAAAAATAAAAAAATGTAGTCGATTTAATTATTGTCTAGCAAAATTAATGCTTCATGATCTATTTCTAATACCTGTGGGCAATTTTATTTATTTCCTTAGTTTTAAACCTACTCTCAAATCTATTTACCTCAGTACTCTCTCTGGATTCAGGCCTGCATATACATTGATTATTAGGTAGGTACCCCACCCTGCTGTTTAATGAGTAGATATCTCACATTTAATAGGTACAAATCTGAAATCATTACCCCTTCTTTCACAACTTCAGATATATTCCCATTTCTTCATTTCCTCACTTAGATTTCAACACCAGCTATATGTCTCAGTCAGGTAGCTGAACTTATCTTAGATTTCTTCTTTGACTTTACCTCCATATCTACAGTTGCTAAGATCTGTCCATTAAGGCTTGGGGAGGTTCTTCTATCTCCAGAGTAGCATCTTCCCTGTGCTCATCCAACACCATGCACCTACTTCTATTAGACTAGTTATTTTATTGTATAGCAGCTGTTATTGGCATGTCTGTCTCTCCTTATGAAGGCAGAGGAGAGAGACAAGGTCTTTTCATTTTTATCCCTTTGGTGGTTAGCCCAATATTTGTTGAGTCAATGAAAGGAGTGAAGAAATAAATAAATTTTATGGAAGTACTATGACCAGAGATTGTACATATTGTGTCTTGAATAATTTATTTTTGATGAGCCTGCAATTCCTTATATTATCTTATTCTTTACTATTGAATATGATATGACCCAATGGTAAAAAGTTGTATCAATTTTAGAGCCTTTCCCATGTAGCTATAGGATTTCAACATTTGTTTTATAATTCACAATATGAAGTTTCAAAAATATACCAGAGAGATTTAAAATGAACATGAAGCAGATGACTAGCATGTAGCTTTGGGAATTTCAGTGTCAAAATATATATATTCATTTGTCTCATTTACACATATTTTCTTAAAGATAAGGTAGAGCTGATTCTAAAAAAAGTAATAATATCACCCAAATTTTAACAATTAAAATTGCTCATGAAACTAAAGCAAAGCATACATGACACTTTACAACATTTTATCTAAAGATTAAATGTCATTACTTAGTTTGCCAAAATGACCTTTGAAAGCCATGATCTTTAAAAAAGAAATGACTGTGTTTTAAAGGGAAACACTTTGTTCTGATTTGCAAGTTAACGGTTGCATTTTTGCCTTAGGAAATGCAAATGATGTATTTCAATTTTGAAAGACATTATTATTCTTTTTATTTCTCAAATAAACTTTAATGGAAGAAAAAGTATCCAGCATATACTGTGAAAAATAGAGACATTCATTGAGGACGCAAGAGACAAGAAACATTATACATAGCACAATGACACCGCAGATCCCTTAAAAATGGGCACCTTGAGACCTCACACAATTCTCCCAGCATCTCTTCCACTGTTCAAAACATTCTGCAAAATCCTTTGTTGGAATCATCACCAGCTCTCCCATCGTATTTTCCTGAATCATGGAACTAATTTTTGCTACATTTCATGCCAAGATCCTGCATCAAAATCTCAGACACAGTAATTTTTGGAATATCTAGATCAGCACTATCAGTCTTGGATCTTTGTTGATTGCAGCCTGTACATGTTTGACATTCTCAGGTGTTCTGCTTGCTGCAGACCTTCCAGAATGTGGATCACTTTCAACAGATTCTTGACCATTTTTGAAGCATTTGTGCCACACTTTTATTTGCATTGCACTCATTGTATCGTCCCTAAAAGTGTTCTGAAATATCCAAATAGTGATCATGGAGGAATGTTCAAGCTTTATGCAAAATTTGATGCAAATTTGTTGCTCTACTTGCTCAGTCATTTTGAATGCAGTGGCCACACAGTACACATGCTCACTTAATGGCATCTACCAACCTCACTGACTAGTATAGTAAAGCTGTAATAGTTCATGCATGTGCATTCCAGTCCACTCTCCTTGGCTGCCAGGTTACATCAGTGTTGCGAAAACTGTTCTAGTTATATGAACAATGGCTGGACTTTTTCCAGTCAGACCCATATAAAAAATTTATGCTCATGTTTTTTCTTTGTTCGTTTTCAGTATTTATTTATTTATTTATTTATTTATTTTAAAGAGAGAGGAAGGGAGAGAGGCAGAGGGGGAGAGAGACATCAATGTATGGTGGCCTTTTTCACCTGCCTCCAGCTACGGACCTGGCTGGAGACCTGGCCTGCAACCTGGTTATGTGCCCTGGCTGGGGAATTGAACCAGCGACCTTTGGGTTTGCAGGCCATAACCTTATCCACTGTGCCACCAGCCAGGGCTATGCTCATGTTTTAACAAAATGGGAATATGTCATTTAAATATATGCACATAAGAGACTCTGTGCCCACAAAATTAGGCAAAGCTACACTCAGGACATTTGGAAAGCTTTTCTTTATGAAATAAATAAACAGGAACTTTCTTTAAATCCATCTAAAGCAAAATTGATTTATGATGTAGGGCTTAGTTTTGGATAATCAAATTTCCTTCATTGGATCCTTATGCATGCATTTTGTAGTAATCCTAAATATGTAAGCTCGTCATCATTTTGTGCTTGGGATCCCTTGTGTTCAATAAAGGCAATACACAAAAATTTTACACTACAGGTTACAAATTAAGATGAAATTTTAATATAAACATTTAAGTCTTCCTGTACTTCAATAGTGAACTTGCTTTGTCTTTCCTTGAAATTTGTTGGATCTTCCCAAGTATGACATTTACAACCTGTTTCTCCATTTGGAGACACTCCCCTCTGGCCCAGGACTGAATACAGAGGCACTGCCCTATCTGAGGGTATAAATCATGAGCATACTAGGAGCAGCCTTTTTTTTTTTTTTTTTAATTTTATTGTTGTTGTATTACATTCATCCCCTTTTTGCTCCCCTCTGTCCCCCTCCCCACCCACCCATTCCCCCCAAAGTCAATCCCACCTGTTGTCCATGTCCATGGTTCCTTTATACTAGGTTCTTGTCTAAGCTGCTCCCCTTTCTTGCCTCTGCCTCCCTGCTCCCCCCAACCCCTTTCCTCCTGACCACTGAAGGCCTATTCCTTGTATTCATATACTTGGTTCTGTTTTGCTTGTTGTTAGTTTTGCTCATTATTGTCCCATAATGGGTGAGATCATATGATATTTGTCCTTCACTGACTGGCTTATTTCA
>PVIW01013248.1:0-2500 GCA_004026585.1 Noctilio leporinus
CACCCCTGTGTTCCACAAAGAACCGATGTTAGTTGCAGGGTACTGAATCTGAAGAATGCAGAAAATGAGTGAAGAGCAACCTAGATCTGTTTCCTACAAGTCAAGAATTGAGAATGAGAAGGTGGGGGGTGAGGTTTTTTTCCTAAAACTCAAGAACAGGAACATTTAGTAAGTTAATTGATAAGCTGGTTCTTTATTCTCTACTGTATGTATTGTTATTGACCTTTTGCCCTCTTGGGATGATGGGCGGGGTAGGTCTATGTTTTCTGTGTATCTTACTGCCTCACCCCCTCAACACAATTTTTTTGCTCTTTCTAAATTTCTGCTGCGCTTATTGCAGCAAGAGTGTATGAGTATTAGTTTCAAAGTTGGAAATATTGGTCTTCAGGTGAGTCCTAAGCAGAAAGTCCTGTTAGCAGTGAGACTTGGGAATAATTGACACTGCAATAGAAAAACAGCTCACCCAGGCCTTTGGTCAGAAGGAGATGGGAAAGGCACTGTCAAATGATTTTCTTTTGAAAATCCTCTTAATTTTAGAAACATAACGGTATGGGCTGGATTACACGTAGGCAGACATAAACCATGTAACATTTACAAGTGGATCAGACTTTGCCTGATCTGAAACCAGATTTACCATAGTATTGCACAACTAATACTAAAAGAAAGTCACACCTGTGGTTTCCACATTGTATTGTGATACACTGCAGATCTCGGTCTTCAATGAATTTGCTTGCCACAAGGAAATTCTGGCTTCTGGAATGTCTTATGTAGGAAACATGATTTGCAGTTAATTCAAAAAATTCAATTTCCTGATTTCTATGTAATTTAGTTGAAAACCCATTTCACATTGAATTTCTAGGGTTTTATTTTTTATTAAAATGAAAGGAAGTTAAAAAAAAAAAAGAAACCCAAAAACGCCTCACCAACTGATTTTGTGTGAAAGGAATAAATCTGTGATATTTACACCTCCCCTGTCCAGGAAGCTATTGTTATTACATAGTTGGGATGTTTCCCACTGTGTGCTTCTGTTCTCCCAGGGTTGTGTCTAACCACGAGCTTCTGTCAGGGATGTGACTGTGCACACCAGAGTAGAAGACAGCTGCAGGACTCGTCTTTAGGGTTCCTGTTGGCCGAGGCTCCGAACCATAGGACATGCATCCAAGGTTTTCCAAAATCCTAGAGTCATTTGCTGCGCATAGTCCTTTGCTGCTTCAAAACCACAACCCTGCACATGTGTACATCCATAGCAGAGATGGAAGTCCTGGCAACTGTAGGATAAAGATTGAAAAATTGAAAAACACACTGTGTTCAGGGTTAAAATGACCTGTATTGACTTTGCTGTCTCTTTCCTTCCACAGTCTTACCACTACTAAGCAACCTCATCAATCTGGGGTTATTTTACTGGTAATGTACTTAATTTCAGGTAAACTACTAGACAGCTATGTGGAACAATATTATTTGTTAACCAATTACATGAAACCAAAAAGCCCTCCCACCTTAGAGGAAAACATTGACCCTTAATATCTAATTCAGATATTTAAAAATATATAGTTTAATAAAGTATTAATTTGTATATACTGCCTCATAGTTGTAATGTGCATAGTAAGTATGTTGTGGTATCTGTTTTTCTACATGCTCCTTAACAAGACGGATGGGCAGGTAGTGTGGCATTTTGGAAAGAAATTCAATTAAAAAAATAAGTTTAAGGAAATGGCTCTTTTGATTAAGGAAAATAAGCTCAATTGATATAGGTAAGACCAGATGAGCTTTTAAAAATTTGGTATCAATCCTGAAATTCAATTACCAGTAAAATGTCTCCTGGATCTTAAAAATGCAAAGGTGTTTAAAATGATCAGAAAATGAAAAATTGGGGGGGATTTAATTTTTTTCTATCACTCTAAACAGCAAAGTAATAATACGTTAGGTCATTCCTGGCTTTTATTGGGGATTTTCATCTTGTTTCAGAAGGAAATATCAGGAAAGCAACTAGTATAGTTAATAGCCTTATTCTAAAGAAGTAATTTCTAATCAGAATTTCTACAGTCACCCTAGAGGCTGGACACTGCAAAGGAACGTGTTTTAATTTTGGGTCAGAACAACTAGGTTAAGATCTGGAGTGAGTTTTCCCATTGGGAGAAGTGGGAGGAGAAAGAAAGTAAAATTGGTTTTGCTGTGCAGCCAAAAAACTATTCCAGGCACTAATGAGGAAAGGAAATCTGAATTTCTAGGCAGCGTTCTTCTAATAGCCCCCGTGTCAGAACCACCCTGGAGAGAGTCACCTTTGGAGCTGGGTGGCGGTAGTAGATACCAGATCCTCTCAGTCTGCAAAAGCCCAAAGATTAAAGGTACCTTCTTTCTGGATTCCCCTCCCCCAGCCCCAACACAGATGTCAAGAGGCTTGACAGCTGTTTTGAGACTCTGAGGATCAACCCAGAGTGAGGTGATCCCGTCCCCTCCGGGCGTTCGGAATCCAGATTTAGGCACCTTCCACACCGCTGGT
>PVIW01013248.1:7500-28226 GCA_004026585.1 Noctilio leporinus
CTTTAGTGTTACCTAAGAATGCATCTTAAATTTCTGAAGCACTTTATGGTTTACAAAGGACATTTGGAATTCCTTTTCTCATTTGATCTTACCTTGGCTATAACTCAAAAACACCTGCTTAGTTAGAAATATGTTCAGTGAGCTGGTAAACAGTTGGAAAATGTTACTGAAACATGCCACATTGGCCTGTAAGCTGGAGTCCTAAAGAAACAGCTGTGATGATGAGCTGGGGCTGGTATGATGCACCGTTCAACTGGACATTGAATTTCTAAAAAAGAGGGTCATAACTTTGGAAAACTGCAGATTTTACTGGCTACTCTTTTCCATATTATTAGGCTTATTCCTCCTTGAATTTTATAAGTACAATGCACCATTTAAAAACAACTAAAAATGATATGGAAACATGGGGTTTGATGTAGAATTGCATATTTGTGACCGCAGTGGCATTGGTTTTTAACTACCTTGTAATAAGGAAAGCAAATCCAACTAGGAAAGGAGGCAGGTGTGTTTTTTGCAACGTTGCAGGCATACGAAATTATGCAGATCTTATTGAATACCAAGAATGACTTAGTTTGGAAATTTGACCAAAAGTATTCTCTATCATTAAATAAAGCCCATTTTAAAAATACTTTATGTGTTTTTCAGACCTTTATTTTTCCTCCCAAATTCATATTTGTAATTTCTAATGGACACAATTAGGAAAATTACCTACATATTTTAAAAAATGAAATTTAAGGTATACAAATTCTGCATTTCTGATTAATTTTACGTTCACTCTTTCTTTGATTTAAATAGAGTATTCTAAAAATAGTACCCTGGTTGGGGGGCACCTTTTTATATACATGTTATTTTTGTTTAGAAATTAGGAGCTAGTGAAGAATGAAAATGACCTTGGCTATTGTACTTATTTACTAATAGAAATAATAGCCTTTTACTATCTGGATTCAAATATCTTCTCTACTAATCATGCAACTGCTGTACATTTCAAAGAAAAAATTTGGAATGAAAGAAAACAGGAGACTGGAGCTTCCTATGTGCCCTTGTGTTTATGTTCATATGGAATATTTATGCAATATTCTGACTTGGCTATAACCTATAATTCCTGGCTATTACTTCAGTTGCCACTATAATTTTTAGATTAATGGTTATACTTTTGGTAAGAAATACATGAAAAGTTATATGTTCATGCTTGAAAGGAGTATCATTAAATATTCATTATAACCACTCAAATTAGTTGTCATGCTCTGTATAGCAGTTACCCATTATCATTTTACTAGTTTACATTCAGCAGTAAGTGAACAGCACCATATAGCTATATCAATAGAGGAATTTTTGTTGTGGAACAGAGAGAAATGATTTTAAAACCCATCTGACATTTATGTTGACAAATTATTTAAAAGAATTACTGCTTTGTCAATAAACATGTTTGTATGTTGGAATAAGATTGTGGCTGCATTTATTCCTAGCTGTTTAATTACTTTATTGATTATGAAAAGCAGTGCTTCTTCAAGTGGTTATGAGGGAAAAAAATACTGAAAATACAAAGGTTGGGATATTTTAGTCTTGCAAGACAACTAACCTTGCCATGAAAGAGCACTTTCCATTTTTGTAAGCTGGCATTGAAATCTTGCTTTTTCAGCAAAGCTTCATTGTACAAGTTGTTAGTTTTTCCTACCTAATAACAAATCTATCCTTAAGGAAAAAAAAAAAAGTAAACCAAGAGATGGATTTTTATTAATGTTGTGGGTGAATATATATATATACAGAGGTATCCTCAACCCTATTTGGAAAGATGTTAAATAAAAATAAATGCAAACATATTTTAGTGCAAAAACATTTTTTTCTCCACACACCTTGGTATGCCAGTTCAGTTATGTGAAGACATTAGGATAGCCACTTAAAAGAAATCATATTATGTGAATCATATCATACTCCAGTAATTTAAATTTGTTCCTTTCCTTAGAAAACTCATAATTTTGATTCTGATCTCATCTAACTTAGGAGATTTCTGTCTTAAAAAGTCAAATTATAGCTGATGAACACACTCTGCATTTTCCACATTGCATCTGGATTCTTCATAATGATGGTTTATTTTATTTTATTTTATTTTTTTCTACACAGAGACTAGGGAAAATATATAGGTCCATGAATCAATCTAGATAATGGGGAAGGCTGAATGTAATAAATAATACAGTAACAACCCTAAACTAATGAGCTGTTGCTAAGGTACATTTCATAGGCTCATCCTCTATATAAAAAGTCACTAATAACCCCTTGGTGTAATCAGATGATAAAGCTTTGCCATAAGGCAACACCTGTGCAATTAGAACTGCAGATTCTTTTGCACGTTTCATTAATTTCAGGCTTTTGTAAAGGCACAATGACTACACTAATAATCTAGTCTACTTGACTCCACGTCTACCGGAAACAAAGTGTCTAATTAGATAAAGGTAATTAATTAGAGATAAATGGAGCTAATCAGGCTCAGTTAACACTAATTCTCTGAATTAAGACATTTTGGGACACCTACTATCCCGCTGACTTTGATATTTTGCATTAAGGATAGATTCTAGAGGAGTCAGGAAATACTGGCATTTGAGAATTGAGCAGTCTTTTGATGGCATATTTAGGTATCTGAAGCTAAAGGAGAGTTTTCTTTTATATTGTGCTATTGTACCACCTTCCTTGTGCAGCTTAAATAATTCACTTTGTAGTGATTCCAATCTGAGCTGGCATCCATATACAGTTTAATAATCTTGGCTATCATTTTTATTATCTGTCCGGCCCATCAATTGAGAAAAGCAAATTGTTCCCTCTTAAATGAAGACTTAACTTGTTACATTAAGCAAATGTCAAGACTCATCAGACTATATCCTAAAATGCTGATACTTGAAAGAGAACACCTAAAATTGTGATCCTTTAATTCTGACTTTAAAGAGAACAAGCCTCTTGCTTTGCAGTATTGGACTGAAAATTCAGTAACGGGGGAACGAGCATGGGTTTTGAAGTCAAAAGACTTGAATTCAAATTTCTGCTCTTTCTCTTGCTGAATGAGTGATCTTAGAAAGGCATTTAACTTCTGAGTTCCTTTAATTACAAAAATAGAAGTAATATTGATACTAAATTTACATGGTTGTCATGAACATTGAGTGAGGTGACTATTTGTAAAGGTTGGTTATTATTACCTGTTCGGTTCAATTGAACACAGCCTAGCACCATACCTTGATTGACTGTAAGATTAAGTATCAAAATATTACAGTTTCTTTTTGAATCCAAGATAATTTTTTAATAAAGATTTTATTCATTATTTTTAGAGGGAAGGGCAGGGAGAGAGGAAGAAATGGAGAGAAACATCAATGAATGGTTGCCTTTCACATGTCTCCAGCTAAGGACCTGGCTGGAGACCTGGCTTGCAACCTGGTTATGTGCCCTGGCTGGGGATCAAATCAGTGACCCTTGGGTTTGCAGGCTGGTGCCTATCCACTGAGCCACCAAGATAATCTTTGGGCTAAATTTATACATGTGGCAGAGGAGCAATTAATGATTTTCTCCCAAATAGTCAAATCAGGAAAATAACACCCTGGAGAATATTCTTTACTTGGAGAATGTGAATTTATCTGCTTGGGGTTCTCTACACTGATATAATTAGCCCTGTTGGCAAATACTTCCACAGTCCATGTGGAATGTACAGTTTACCCCAAAATTGAACTCTAGGATGTAGCTTAATATGACATTTTTGAATCTTCTGTAATTTTTCTGAAATATGCCCCCTCCTCTTTCTGGCTCTGTCCTAACTTATCTGGATAACTCCTAAATTACTCTAATAGTCTCCTAAAATCCTTGCTTTCATTGCTTTCTCCTGAAATTTAGTGACATTAACTTAATTTTCCTCGTAGAACACTTTCCTCCCTCTGCCTTTTGTCAAGGTTGTAAGAAGATTCCTTGTTAAACTAAGACTGTCATGCAGGCAGTCACACCAACTGTATCTGGTACATATTATTTATTCCAGCCTTATTGTTCTCTTTGTATGCTTCCCACCTGAAAACCTTTCTTTTCTTTCAAGGTATATTACAAATCTTGCATCTCCCTTGAGGTTTGCCTTGGCCACTCTGGTCTACCAAGAGTTTTCTCATCTGTGAAGGCCCACAGCAGCTCTCAATGGTATTATGCTGATGAGACATCTGAAATCAGGAACCATATCTTATTCTCCTAGCATTCGAGGCAAACCTTGCTCTCTATCCTCTTTCCCCAAGCCCCAGCCTTCACACAATGTGAACCCTCCAGGGGACACAGAACAAAACAATACATGTGTGTAACTTAACTTGCAAGGTGTGGCTTGGTCTGGTCCTTGGCTAGTCAGATTGACATGGTTTTGTAATAACCCTGGGGCTCTTTGCCCACTGTAGGCTGGGCCTTCATGTTTGGACAAGATTACCTCAACGAAAGGCCTGCTGCGTGTTCTTGAGGCTTTGTTTGTGACTTGAGGGGCTTAGGCTTGCACTTGTAACATGCAATGAGAGCATACCATTATGCTCACTAATGGAAGTGACCATTAGTATTTCTTTTTTAAAAAGAGTTTATTTCTTTTTCGAGGGGAAAGGAGAGAGAAAGAGAGGGAGAGAAATATGGATGTGCAAGAGAAACATTGATTGGTTGCCTCTCACACATCCCCAGTGGGGGACCTGGCCCGGAACCCAGGCATGTGCCCTGACTAGGAATCGAACAGGCAACCTTTTGGTTTGCAGGATGATGCCTATTTCACTGAGCCACACCAGTCAGGGCCATTAGTATTTCTTGACAATTAGAACGTCTAGTAAGCAATAATATTACTTTGCCACATTTCGCAAACATTTTAGAAAGGTGCTGAGCAAACGTGAGCTGAATTAGTATTCATTAGAGATCTTTCATGGAGCTTTTGATAATATATTCTATATAGGAGGTTTTTCATGGATACTCCATGCCAGAAAAGTTGAAACTTGTATGCATAACATGGCCAGATTGACTGATTATGAGTGATGCAAAAATGTCCACAATTTCTTTCCTTATACCTATACCCTTTGGTAGCACCCTCCCAACACTGACTCTTAGTTTGGCTGTGTGATTTGCCTTGTCCAGGGTACAGAGTTTGCTCTCAGACTGCTCTTAGAATACTGAGCACCCTTGTGGATGAGCTCAGATTAGTCTACTAGATTGTGTCAGACATGTGGTCCAGTATCCCTCTTTCCCCAGCCAGCAGTCAACCAATTCTAGAAGTCAAGGGTCCTATTTGACCAATAGCTGATCACAGAAACATGTGTAAGTCCAGCTAAGACCAGCAGAATGATGATACTCAGAATTGAACTAGTTATTGAATTAAGCCTTAAGTTTTGGGGTCATTCAATATACAACAATAGATAATTGATACACTAGTGTAGACTATCTATTTCACCACTTAATTTTAGAAGAAATCCCGAGGATGTGTGTTTGGTAAGTGATGGTATTGTCAAGAGAAATAAGGAAGGAAAGAAGCCTTCTTAGTCTTGGGGAATAAGAAAAGGGATTCAGTTTTTATTTTGGGTTGGTCCAGATCAAAGTTCAAGTTAGTACTTCTAGAAATGTGTGAATCTAGAGTTGAAGGACTAGCTGAAGTGGGACAGGATAGGTAGGAATGCAGAAAAAAGGTTTGGGACAAAACTCAGTGGGGTTCCTAGTTTAAATGGTCTGTTGGAAAATAGGCAAAGGAGTCAGAGAAAGAGGGACACAGAGATAGGAAGCACAGGCTGGTGTATTGGAAGCTCAGGCTGGTGAGAACTGCAGGTGCAGGTGCAGAGCTGATTGCTGGAAAAAGCAAGCGTGACAATAATAATGACTAATAGTTGAAGTGGAGTTTATCATTCAGAAGGCCCATTTACATACATTTCATTTCAGTCTAAAGGCAGAGAGTCAGGATCATTCTGATGCTCATTTTGTAGATGACAAAAGAAACATAGAGCTGTTAGGTGCTAAAGCACACATATTACCCATCTGGTAAGATGGCAAATTTCAAATGTCTTAAAATGCATTCTGTTTTCACCTGTAAGAGACCACTAGAACTCTAGTTGAATCTGGTAAGTGGAAAGTCAGAAGCAGCCTTTAAATAAGCAGTTTCAGGAGTCCTGTGGTGGGATGGGGTTGGGTAGGAAAGAAGATTGCATAGCATGTGAAAGATACATGAGGTGAACACTGTTGTACAGACGGAGAGTGACTTGATAGGAGATTGAGGGGACACCAGGTTTGAAAAGAGGGTAAGTGTGACCAAAGTTAGTTTGTAAATAGGACAGAAGGGTCAGTGGAGAGGGAGGAAGAGGAGAAATGGAATATGAAAGCAAGGGAAAAAACAAATGGGAAAATAAAAATAGAATAAAAGATGAAGAGAAAATAATTGGGCAGGGGTGTTCAAAAACAGTTACCAAAGGAAAAGATGCCAGTACCTAGAGCACAAGTAAAGAAAGTGCTTAGACTTGGCAGTGTCTGAGAGATGGGTGGCAGAGGAAAAGGGGGGAAATGATAAGTGATTTTGAGGTTAGACAGGAGGGAAAGTAAATAATCAGTTCATACTAGAAGCTTCAAATCCTGAGATCATTTCACTTCAAGAAGAGCAGCCTGTCGTCTCAGGAAACACCTGGCATGGTTCTACTTCTGTGAAGCAATTGAAAACATTCTGGATCTGTCTTCATAAAGTATTGTCTTTCCTGGGCAGAAACATTTAACTTTGTGATGGAAAGAATAATTTTCTTTCCCACATGATTGTGTGTGTGTGTGTGTGTGTGTGTGTGTGTGTGTGTGTGTGTAACTGTATGTGCACACTGGGCAAGAAGAGGTACCCTGGGCAAAAAAGAGGAAGTTTGGGACCTGAGAGGTTGGGTTCAGGGAGTGGGGAGCACCAAAATTAAACTAGTTATTCACTGTTTTGTCTGGGACCAAGGGCTGTCCTGAGAGGTGGAGGAGAGGCCCTCTTACATGGAGGAGGTCCTGATTCAAAAGTACCTTCTTACCCAGTTCCTGGAAATTTGCCATATGGACTTCCTTCCAGTGACTCAAGGCTTCTGATCGCCGCTTCAAGAAAGATGCTTCTGGGAGGAGTAACTCACTAAACTTTAGGGTTTACTAGAGTTTTCCTGAGGGTAAATTTTGGTACACGACGAGGTGGGGTGTACTTACACTGCATACCGACAGAATATAGAAAGAAAACAGAAACCACCCAAGCTTACCACATTCCTCACATCCTGCTGCTCATGAAAGAAGTTCTTTGCACACTCTTAAATCTCCTCACCTTAATCGCTACCACCAGTGTAGCCACTCAACTTCTCTCTCAGGGTGCCTGGTACAGTACTGGTGCTCAATAAATATATGGATATGTGAATAAATGTGAATAAATAGCTTCCCACAGACCTCTGCCTCCAGGTTTGGTCCCCTGCAACCCATTTGTGAGCATGCTGTCTCCCAAATGATTCTTCTAAAGCTCAGTTTGATCCATTTTGAGGCCTTCATGGCACTTCATTACTTATAGGACCCAATCCAAACTACTCAGCTTGGAATACAAGGCCCCTCATGATCTCACTCCTGTAGCCTGTTCCCTTTCCATCTGGCATCTGGTGGAAAACTCCATGTGTGTAGGTACACAGTGATGCACCCCTAGATCAACCCAACCAAAATGAATGATTTCTAGGTCCATACTCACCTGAGGGGTTTTACACTGTACCTTGCCTGTTCTTCCTGGAGTACCCTCTACTCCATCCTGTGTCTACCTGGTAAACATTTGTATGTCCTTTTAAGGTTACTTGAAATGACTCCCCCTCAGTGAAGCCTTCATGAGCTCCTTATGTGAGGTACCAATTTCTTCTAATTGCCTTCCCTGCATCTAGTGTGTCAGCATCTTTCACAAATGAAGGATATTTATTTGTGGACATGAATATCTCTCCACCATATGATCATGTCCCCGGAAGGCAGGACCAATTATATATCTTGTTATTATATCTCTGCAGTAAGCTTCTATTCTCTTAATAAATGTTTAATTGAGAATTTAGACTGAGGCTGCTAAAGGCCAAATTCTCTTCCATCTTCCTTTCCCCAAGAAGTGTCCTGGTATAGCATTAACTCAGTTACTTTCTTTGTAAAACAAGTACACCATTATGAGTCATTATAATTATAGCTAAACATCTGGCCCCAGAATGAAACCCTACAAGGGGCCACCCTCTTCCATTCTGCTCCTGGAAATGCCCTTAAACCCATGTCTAGTGTTACTCTTATAAGTGAGCTCTGACATTTATGTTCATCTGGCTTTGAAGGGGCAGGCAAGTGAGGCCGACTGGAAAGATGCACAGTAGATGTGAAGATCCTACACATAACATCATTTCTGCTTCCTCTTATCTTAGAGACTTGTGTTTGCTGTTTGCCTAAGATATTTCCAGATGGGCTCCCTTTTGATGTAAGTTCAGCCGGTTATTTGGTCTACAATTCATTGAGTTCACAGACACAACTATTTTCTAAAGCTGCCCAGCAAGGTGTCCCCAAAATAGAACCTCTGTCCTTAAATACAGCAGCAAGTTCTCCATTCTCTTCTATGTTTCCTGAGAAGCCAGTAGGCTGGCTTTGATGTGACCTACATAGTCTACTGCCTCTTTAGGAAAGAATGCTCTCTCTCCACATTATTCATAGAGGCAGAATCAGCTCTTCAAATGGGAAATTGAAGCAAAGCAATAGCTTGGCGATCCACAAATGCTGGCAACCACTGCCCTCAGCCTTGGAGATTGTGTTCTGAAGTCTCTTCCACTGGGCAGCTTAATAGCAAAAGGCACAGCTTCCTAGCTCCCTAGTCAAATGTGTGCCAGGAGCCCAAGTCGCTGCTTCATGGATGATTCTACAGAACCCAGTTCTTTCATCCTGGTCTAGTATAGACCATATGCTTCAATGAACAGCAAGCGCCTTTTCCATTTGTGTGGGCTGACGTTATCAAAGGCCAAAAAGTGCTAGAATCTTGAAAACGGCTGAGGCAACTGAATCAAGATTCCAAACACTGAATTAAGACTCAAACAATGTTTTGGTTTTGGTTTTACATTTTTGGGGGTCATGTTCTGTCAATTATAAAGGATTTGCGACTTAGTTATATCCTCTTGTAAGTGAATGTTTCTATTGAATTATTGATTATTTAACAAATCACAGATATCTGGCAGAAATAAAAGGCTTACTTGAAATATTTCTTCATAGGAAAAGTACATTTTCTTTCTTGCACACTCAAAGACTTGGCATAAGTTCCTACAGGCTAGCGAAGCAAGGGAAATCACTGTGGTGAGAGAAATTTAACTTCATTACAGTTGACAAATATTTAATACTTTAAAGAGGAAGTTCTAAAATTTAATAGGTGATTTTATTATTTCTCTTTGGATATAATTAACTAGGGATGCACTGTCAACTGCTTTATTCTGGCTATTGAAATGGATTTTATGGTTTACACTGGGGAAAAAAAAATTCTGTCAGACCACGGGCTTCTCCCTTGATGCACATTATTAGAGTCTTTTTAGAGACAAGCAAGCAATTTTGCTGTCATTGGTCTTGTTCAAATAGAGTATGTTTATCTATGCAATGCTCTTGGGAACAGGTGTCAAAAATGGATCACCAGTTAGCAGCTGATATAGCTCCCGCATACATGTTGGAAAAACTCCTCAAATAGCAAATGAACACATATTTCATTTTTTATGTGGCTGATAAAATATTGTATCATTAAGTCAAAAGAACACATTTGTCCCGTCCAAGTTGAGTTTAGATCCAGTTCTCACTTCCAATCCAAATGAGGGCCCTGAAGCTCCACAGAACATGCTCTGCAGAAACCAAGCAGCCATTTGGGACTTGAGGGAAAGCAGGTCCTTTACACATTGAAATCCGACTCTGCAATGGGCTGTCAGCACATTCCCTGTCAGTTCTCAGATACTGGAATACCAAATGCATACAGAGAAAGCTTAGTCTTTCTGATTTAACTTGCGTACTATATGAGGTCTGTCCGAAAGTATCCAGCCAACTTCAATATAATTAAAAGTTTGCGCGGTGCAGCCGATACTTTAAGGACATAACTTGTGTATGTCAAATACCAAATTCTCCTCTCTTTCCTCTATCAAATCATAGTCCATTCACTCATCTATCCAACAAATAAATGTTGAGTAACAAACAATGAATACACAGCAGGCACTAATCAGGGTTCTTATGAAAAAGTATACAGAACAAACAAGGCACCTGCCCTAAAGGAATTTACAATCTGTAGAAGATGTTATATGAATAAGAAAGTAGAAAATCTAGTCACAAATCAGAAATTTTATGAAAAAATAAAAGAGATATAGTGTTGAAGTCAGAGAGAATGACGCTTCACAAGTGTAAATATTGAGACCTTTATGGAGTTCGAGCATTCAATGAAGTAAGACAATGTAGGTACCTTTCTAATGCAGTATTCTGAATGAGGTGAGAGATCAGTTGTACAATTGCAAACATGGGAAGGATCCATGGTGTATTTGTTGGTGACTTTAAAAATATGTACTCCTGGCTGGTGTAGCTTAGCGGATTGAGCGCCGGCCTGAGAACCAAAGGGCCTCTGGTTCGATTCCCAGTCAGGGCACATGCCTGGGTTGCAGGCCAGATCCCCAGTTGGGGGCATGAAAGAGGCAACCACACATTAATGTTTTGCTCCCTCTCTTTCTCCCTCCCTTCCCCTCTTTCTAAAAATAAATAAAATATTTGAAAAAATAATGTAAGGGTCCTACATGACTAAAACTCAGCCTTCATATTTTGAAGTCATATTTTGATGTCATAGAGAATAGGAACTAGTTATTTTTGTCATTTATTTAGTTTCTCCTAAATTATTCACCTGTGTTTTGCTTATAAATTCTTCCAGCTTCTTTTGAGTGGCATAGTTGTCCTTGGTATCTTTTAAAATAACTTCTCAGGGTGTATACTCATCCTCTTCCTCTGCTTTTATTGGAAGTTTAGATTTTTCCTTTAAAGTACCTGATTTATGGGGTTCTTTTTCACCTCCTGAGAGCTAGAGAGATCCTTGACTTGGGATAGCTTACTTACCAGAGATTTATTAACCACTTGGTATGTGCCTTAATTTAATTTAATCCTTAAACAACCTTGTGAGGTGAGGTGGGTAGTATCATTTGCATTAAAAAAAAAAAAAGATTTTATTGATTATTAAGAGCGGAAGAGAGGGAGGAATAAAGGGAGAGAAACATCCATGTATTGGAAACAGCCTTTCACCTGTCTCCAGCTAAGGACCTGGCTGGAGACCTAGCTTGCAACCTGGGTATGTGCCCTGACTGAGAATCGAACCAGTGACCTGTGGGTTTATAGGTCGGTGCTCAATCACACTGAGTCACACCAGCTAGGGCCATTTGCATTTTTAAAAGATGAACAAATAGAAGCAGAAGGAGGTTAAGGAAATTGCTTAGGGTTATAAAGCTAAAAAGTAATATAAACAGACTTTGTACTTACCTCAATTATTTTATTAACCCGTTTATTGAGTACCTGCTATGTTCCAGGGGTAGATGGTGATGATGTGTCATTAAAGGAGACAGGTGTGGGAGAAACAGTGAAGTAATCAGAAACAGGGGGATGTTGTGAATGAGAGACACCAGAGGAGAGTGGAAACATGTGACAGGAGGACCTTCCAACTTCAGGCTTCTGCATGGAATACCCCTGACGTCCAAAAGGTGAGGTAATCAAAAAGGTGTCTGGGGGTACATGGTCACTGGCTGGGGAAGAGACTGTTCTAGGTTGATGGAACAGCATGTACAAAAGTTCTGAGGCAGAAAAAAAATATGGGAAGTCTTTAAGAGAATGCAAAAAGGTAACAGTGCCTGGATTTTAAAGACCAAGGGGGAGTGACATGAGATAAGGATGTTGAATAAAGTTAGAGGCCAAATCACATAGGACCTAGTTGACTTTATGAAGGATGTGGACTTTATTTCAATCTAAGAAGTAAGTCATTAAAGGACTTGAAGCTGGGAAATGATTTAATCACATTTGAATTTTTGAAATTTTATTTTTATTTATTTTTAAAGATTTTATTTATTATTTTCATAGAGAAGGGCAGGGAGGTAGGAAGAAAGGGAGAGAAACCTTTCACCTGTCTCCAGCTACAGACCTGGCTGGAGACCTGGCTTGCAACCAGCTTATGTGCCCTGGCTGGGAATTGAACCAATGACCTTTGTGTTTGCAGGCCAGCACCAATCTGCTGAGCCACACCAGCCAGGACAAGAATTTTTTTTTTTTTTAAAGATACTGCTGACTATTTGTGGAGAATGAAGTGAGAAGGGAGACAACTAAGGCAGCAGGAAGGTTAATTGAAAGCTGTTGTAATAGTTGAGATAGGAACTAATGGTAGTTTGAACCAGGGTGGTGGTGGTTGAGGGATAGTGAGAAGCTAATAAATTCCAGAAATATTTAGGAGGTAAACTTTTGATTGAATAACTTGGAATGCTTTCAACTGGAAGTAATAAAAACTGACTTACTATGAATAGACTTGCTGTTGTGATTTGTAATTTTCAGGGCTGGTTAAACATTCAGTTTATTAAGGCTATGCATATGTCCTTAGACCTTGTTCTTTCCTTAGATCTTTTTAAATACATGCTGGTGATAAACCACATCTGACTTACGTGCTGCATCTCAAGTGGGAAATGATGGACTCTAGGTGACTCTGATCAACCTCCAGAAATGATAGCCCAGCGAGTACAATAACAGTGAAAAGTATTACTGTTTTATTTTCTAGAAACAAAATCAATTGACCTAAAAAGTAGAGAGAAGTTACTCGTTTATGTAATTGCAGTATGTGGAAGAAGGACTCAGTTCAGGCAAAGCTCAGTGCAATCTCTAGGGGACTGGTTTCTGTTTGACTTGGTTTTACCTTCTGCCATATTTGCTTTATCATAAGGGTACTACCCTCATGCTCCCAAAGTGGCTGCCAGCAGAGTCAAGGCTACGTGCTTCTTCCTTTACATATTGTTTGAAAAAAGGAGTAATATAGCTTTGTTTCAGCATTCTCAGAAAATGTCTCAAGTCTCGTCCTGATTGGACTAAGTCAAGTATCATGCTCACTCCTTCAGCAGTTATTGAGGCTAAGAAGATGGAATGCTATGACTGGCTTATTCTGAGTCATGAGCTTTGCTCCTAGAGCTCTGGGGTCAAGTTTTCCTGAACCACATGCTTGTCAAATGGAAATGGAGACTGTAGAGAAAGTAGAAGGGAAGGATAATGTGCTGGAACCTAACAAAGGTCTTCTCTGTTAATGGATTGGAAGTCAGAGTTTAGGAGGATGATGGTCAAGAATGTACTCTTCAGTGTTATTGCTCATTGAGGTGTGATGCAAGAGAAGCAAGTTTATGGAAGAAGATGATGAGTTCAGCTGTGTTCACAGGGTCTGAGAGATACCAAGGGGAGTTGTTGACTAGACAGTTGGATGGGCCAGCCTGTAGCTCAGAACAGAAGTCCTGGCTGAATACAGAGATTTGTGTGTGGTTGACTTACTAATCCCAAAACGTGTGCTCTTAATCAGATGGCATATTTTATGGTAGTTTGAAGTCTGTTCAATTGCCATAGCAACCCTCTGTGGCCAAGGAACATCTAATCACATAATAATTATATTTATATCTCACTTATTATAGGTTCTTTTAATGCTCACAGCTGTTGCTTTCCCATTTTATAGATGTGAAAACAGAGGCATAAAAAGGTCACATCTAAGCTCATAGACCTAATGAAGAGTAGCACTGGGATTTGAACAAGAAAGTCTGGCTCTAGAGTCCTTATTCATAATCTCTGAACTACTATTCTGTTCTCAGCTACAGAAACAGGAGGGGAATGGCAAAGATGGTCATCAACTCAATGTTTCTTACACAAAGCAAAATGGTTGCTCTGATCAATTCTCAGTTCCCCTAGGATGCTGGTCTTTGGGTCTGAACAGCTTTTGCAGCAGCACAGCCCTGAAGGTGAGAATTCCTGTTTGCAGTGGTCACCCTGGACACCAATGTGGTGCATGAGTAATGGAGCCATCACAGTCAGAGCTATGAAACCACTGAGCAAACCAAATGACATAGGCAACCATTAGTGAGTTTTATAATAGGGGATTCTGGGTTTCTAGACACTTCTCTCACCCCACTCTTGCTAAATCCTCATCCTTTCTAAGCTGCTGTTGACCACATAACAGAGTTGGGAAAGGCTGAAGTGAAGATGTATGGTTCTCTGACTTTTTCCTTAAGCAAAATAGAAATGATAGTTCCTGTCACTTTGTATTATCTGTGTCTCCTTGTTCCCATTAGTGTGGATAATTAAGAGCTAAAGATAAACCCTCTTTTTTGTTAAAATGCATTTTCCCCCTAAAGCATAGTATCTATAGCTCTTGCCTCCCCTCTATGAATGATACAAACAAGCACAGAACACAATCCTGCGCCATGCAATAAATAAGCAAACCTCTAAGCTACCTACATTATTTAGTGAGAGGATTTTTTTTTCCTGACTCAGACGTTGATCATAATGGTCAAAATAATCCTTGGCACTTTCTCTAAGCTTGCTCATTATCATTCAATATGTTCCACAGAATTATTAAATTTAAAATAATATGGTGCACCTGGTTGAGATGACGGTGAGAGATTTGGCTTCCTGTCTCTTCGTTAAGGATGAATTCAGCCCAAGGGTGTACTATGAACTTGGCAAATAGCATTATAATAGTGAGAGAATATTGCCTATTGGGCAGCAGCAGTTGATGATTAAATTTAAGTGTGTACTGTCCACATAAAACAAATAATGCTCTTTTTTTCCCTTTTACTGTGAACATTCATCACTGGTGCTGAAGATGCACAGTTGTTAATTATTGTGTTTTTAACTTGTAATATACTGTAAATTTTGTATAATACTACTGTGACCTTATATAGAGTGGAAAAGATGACAGGAGGCCTATAATTATTGTATAGGGAAGAAATGCCTATAATTATCTACTATTTTTAGGACCAGCATGCCTAGCCTCTTAATTTACATAAGCTTTAGACATTCACACATTTTCTGTCTTTGCTTGTGGATGATAAATTTTGTTCAAATGAAATCAGAAGACATACTGTTAGATGAGGAGTTAGCCAACGGGGAGCTTGATTACAATGAACAACATGAGCTTTGGAGCCAGCTAAAAAAGGAGACATTTATTTGGATGGGATTTGTTTAAGGCAAGATTCAAAACATTAAAAAAAACAACAACAACAAACCCTACAACATATTATAATATTGGAGCCTGATAACATGTGATTATTTTTTAGAGAATTGGTTAAATTATCTTGTGGAAAAGCATTAACCTAACAAAGAGAAAACCCCTAGGATATTTATCACATGTAGGGTGATTATGACAGCATGTTCTTATTAGAGATGAATATTTTGTGCTCATTAAGGTTACCCCCTTGAGTGCTCAAGGATGCAAAGTGCATTGCAGTGAAGTGCTATAGTTCTATTGTCTGTGAGCACTTGCTGTTGGCTGGGGGGATTCATTCCAGATAAAGGGGCCTCTTTAAAAGACTCACACTCCTGGCAGGGCCTATATCAGAGCCACTAGGCAAATGGAACAGACTGAGAGGTTTTTTAATTCAAACAAGAATTGAGATGTATTGAGAAGTTTCTGGTCTGGTGTGGGATAGCAGGTGGGAAAGGTGGATGGACTAGGTCCCTGAATAGTCTGCAGATGAGCCCCACTTGAAGGAAATTCAATACACAAGATTCTGAACTGAAACTATAAGCAAACTCAAACTGCTTACTTTATAAAGAGATTTTTCACTATAAAAATAATTAAAAGTGACTTGCCCCAAAGTAGCAAGTTTTCCTGAATATATGACTTTTTAAATTTGCTTTATTGAAATGATTATTACTTTTATTAGCTTACTGGAAATTACACACATGCAATTACAAATTAAAAGTTTGCATACAATTTTTTAAAAATCCTTAGAAATATGTAACTTCACCTCAACTGCTTTTCCCACCTTGTTTTTAAAATCTAAGGCATAACAGAAAAGCAAGTTTAAAGTTTTGATTGGCTGGTTAATTTACTGAGATTTTAATGATCATGTAGTAGGTTATTCTAAATGATAAAGAGTTGGTGGGTTGTTCACATATGCATCATGTCTAAGAGCTCAGAGCCCATAAATACCTGGACTAGTCAAGCTATAGTTTTTTCAGTATGTATTTTGTTAAAAATAAGGATACTTTAAAAAACTATAACAATACAGATGATGTGTTGTAGAAGTGTGTACCTGAAATCTATATAATTTTATTAACTAATGTCACCCCAATAAATTCAACAAAAAAAATAAAATAAAAACAAAAATCCTTAATCCCCAAACTATTGTTGCATATAAAACATCTGTAAAGTTCTTTAATACCAGTGTGTATATGTTCTCTTAAAAAAATGAAAAAATGATGATGCCTCAAGGAAAGCGTTAAGATCATTAACAGTGCTTTGGTAGGAAATATGTTAATCTGGACTCAGTTGGATTTGAGGTCAAATCAAAAGTCTTCTACTTTTTGTATTCATCAAAATGACCTCAGTTTCTGTAAAAGAGCACCTGTCTTAGCACTGTCACAGGTTATTGTCAGGATTAGCAATGCAGTAGGGACCTGTGGTTATGGGCAAGGACTTGGCAGCCAAACAAAGATCAGAGTGCACGGTCCCCAGCCTTTACATTTTCTGAGCCTGTAAAGTTATCTGTAAAGTGACAATAACAATAATTGCCTCTCAGAGTTGTGGTAAAATCATTGTTAAGTAAACCATTACTTTAGTAAATTAGACTACTACATAAATTTATTATTATTAAACTCATGTCCATGTCCTTTGCAACTGTTCTTTGAAACTCTTCAAGGTGCTTTAGAAGTGATTAAAAAGATGGAATTGTTGTTTTACTGCTCACCAAATGAGGCTCCTCACTCCACCATCAGGAGGTTTGACTTGCTTTCCTTGGCCCTGGCACAAGCTAAGCTCTGGCTAGAGGAAAGGCCCTGGATGAAAGATGTCCTAGCAGCAAGAACATTAACACCCACTCTTGAGCCAGGAGGTAGGTGTTAATGTCTCTAGCTGGATTCCTAGTAGCAGAGATATTTAACACCTTCCTAGAATCCAGGAACCAGGCACTCTGTCTTTAAACCTAATTTGGCAGGGAAAAGGGAAGAGGAGATTTCTAGTTGAGCAGTTGAGAAAGTAGAGGAAGCTCCGTGCCACAAAGACAGAAGCCAGTTATTGCAGGATAGAGAAGGGGTCTTCTTTAATTGGGTTGTCTGCCAAGTGACTCTAGTGGGACTTTTCCCAACAAACCTCACCCAGTATGGGTCAGTGGGGTTGTTAGGAAAGTAGTGGTTCTAGGACAGGGTAAAGGGGTAGGAAGTTGCTCCGGCTGGGTGGTTCAGTTTGTTAGAGATGAACCACGCAAATGTTGTTTTGAGCCCCAAAATGTTGCTGATTCAATTCCTGCTCAGGGCACGTATTGACCAGGGTCCAATCCCTGGTTAGGGTGCAAATGGGAGGCAACTGATCGATCTTTCTCTTGCTTCCTTCCTCTCTCTCTTAAAAATCAATAAATATGTCTTCAGGTGAGTATTAAAAAAGAATATGTATGAAGTTCAGAATGGATTAGACATCCATGTTGGGATATAGCTTGACATAAAATACTCTGACCAGCATAACTGCTTGTGTGATTCTGTTCTCAAGAGAACCAAGGGTTCCTTTCTTAGGTGCCAGATGTAAATAGGGGCACTCAGGGGACCTGATTCCTCAGGAAAAAGAACAAGGAGCAAAGTACCTTAACCAAGATGCCCTTTGAAGATGAACCCAACTATTTTGGGGTCAATTTGGAGGATGCTATGGATATCTGAGCCACAAAGTTCATGGTGAAAATTAGAACTAATAAAAATTCTATTTTTTTTTTTTTTTTTTTGGTCAGGGTTTGACTGACAGCTGTGGTGAATTTTGATATAGTCAGAACATGAAATGTGCTTGTTTCTTCTCCAAAGCTGAGGCCCATTTGCACAAACAAAAAAGACAAGGTAAACAACTTCTATTTAGACTTCCTAAGGTCTGTTTCTCTGGATGCTATTGCAAAAACTTTATGACATCACCTCACCTGTAAGTGAACCCAAAAACTGGGATCCTTTCAACATCCAAAAAGGGTTACCTCTTTGAAATGTGTAGACTCCCTAGAATGACTTTCACATTTAAATTACATGGATAACACAGGAGCCTAAGCCAGAAGGTGAGGTAGAGCAAACTCACACTCTTTGATTACAAAAGAAAATGCATATTTTTGATGAGCCTGCACTGGCTGCCTTCTCTCACTTAGAATGATGTTTTCATCCCCTTTTTGCCTAGGAGGAATGTTGTAAGTAGACATAAACAAATGCCTTCATTATTTATCCTAGTTGTGCTGCACTAAATCATTCTACATGGGAAATTTGCCATTTTGTTTGGCTGGCAATTGCTTGAGCTAATAGGCTATAAGACTCTTCCTTGGAATTTGAATTATTCTAGTGCAAGTGAACACTCGTTAGATTAAAAGTCGTTATAAAAACTAGAACTACGAGACTGGGTAAAAACTTCTTCCTCACCCTAAACTCTGTATTGTGAATGTAAAGACAATCAACTCTCCATTTGGTCAAGTATGCCAGAGTCCTGAATGAATGACTCTCTGGGAAATCAGACTAATGGGGAGTCTTCTTTCTAAGTTTCCCTCTGAGTGATTATCCTTAATGTAGGAGAAATGGTAAGCAAAAGTAGGTTTTTCAAATGAAAATTCTATTTGGCTGGTTATTGAGTACTGTATTTTGTTTCATGCTAAGCAAAGCCATTGAAAACTCTTATCTCCACATCCCTTTCGTGAAACTCCCAGAAACTAGGTTAGAGGTCCAGTGAAGTGGACATCTAGCCATTTGTCCCTAAGCCAACAACCTTGCTGATTTTCCTGCTTCTATCAATGGCATCACCATTGTTCTAAACACTAAGGCTTATGAACACCTATTCCTCCCAAATATGGCTGTGCCATTTCACTTTCATCAATATCAACCTAGTATAGGCCCACAACCCCAAATAACCATATGGATCCCAACTTATCTCTGTGCCACCATAATGCTGGCAACATAGCGTCTTCATATTTATTTACTTATGTAGGCTAAGAAGTATGCTAAGTTTTTACATGGGCTACTTTATTTAATGCCAACAACCATGCTAAGAGATAAGTACTCTTTCTATGTCAGTTTTGAGGTGCTTTACTCATGATCACATCATGAGAAAAACTGGGGTTGTATTTATGGCCCAAATTCTTCACCCCTTCCTATATCCCTGTCCTTTACCATGTGAATTTGCAGCTCCCTGATCAAGAGGTGGAATCCATTTCCCCAACCATTGAGGCAGAGCTCAACCATGGGACTTGCTTTAGCCAATGGGATGGTAGCAGATGTGATACAAGAAGAAGCTTAAGGAAATGCTCGCACATTTCTGTTTGCACTCTTTGGTCCTTTGCCATGGCCATGATGAAGAACATATCCAGGTTAGTTTGCTGGAGGATGAAAGACACATTGATAGATCCTGGTCAACCCAGTTGTCCCAGCCTTGGTCATCTTAAGTCAAAATACAGCCAGCAAATCTGCCTAGCACCTCGGCTCCAAAATGCATTACACAGTAACTTTTGATCATTTTTTCTGTTCAAAACAAACTTACCAACTAGTTGATCAAGTTACTCATTATTTTTCAATAACTCCATGCTTTCTAAAAGATTAAATACAGACTTCTGGATACTAATATTGCATATTAGGAGTGTGAAAGTCACCACGTGGTCCAAATAACAAGTAAAAAGTGACTTCCAGTCAAGATGGAGGCATAGATAAACACACTTAAAAATCCCTGTGCAACCATAGAATTACAACCAGATCTCAAAAACAAATAATGAGAAGAACCATCAGAAAATTGAGCTATATGGAAGTCAAAAAACCAAGGATTTAAAGAAGCTACATTCATCCAGATGGCTAGAAGGGGCAGAGTCTGGCAAGGAGTATTCAAAGTGATGAAAGGCAAGGACCTACAACCAAGATTACTCTATCCAGCAAAGCTACTATTCAGAATGCAAGGGCAAATAAAGTGCTTCCCAGATAAGGGAAAGCTAAAGGAGTTCATCATCACCAAGCCACTATTACATGAAATGTTAAAGGGACTTATTTAAGAAAAAAAACAAGATCCAAACTATGAGCATTAAAATAACAAACTCAACAGCTATCAACAACTGAATCTAAATTGAAGGGCAGACAAAGTGCTTCCCAAACAAGGTTAAGTTAAAGGAGTTCATTATCACCAAGCCATTATTATATGAAATGTTGAAGGGACTCCTTTAAGAAAAAAAGGATCATGAACAGACAACTCACTGAGGAAGATATACAAAGGGCCCAGAGGTATATGAAAGAATGCTCAACATCACTAGTCATCAGAGAGATGCAAATTAAAACCACAATAAGATACCATCTCACACCTGTCAGAATGGCAATCATCAGCAAATCAACAAACAAGTGTTGGTGAGGATGCGGGGCAAAGGGAACCCTCATACACTGTTGGTGGGAATGCAGGCTGGTGCAGCCACTGTGGAAAACAGTATGGGGTTTCCTTAAAAAACTAAAAATGGAACTGCCTTTTGATCCAGCAATTCCACTACTTGGACTATACC
>PVIW01013249.1:0-28235 GCA_004026585.1 Noctilio leporinus
GATTGACTTTGGGGGGAAAGGGTGGGTGGGGAGGGGGACAGAGGGGAGAAAAAAAAGGGATGGATGTAATACAACAACAATAAAATTAAAAGAAAAAAAAAAAAGAGTACTACCAAAGACATAGAAATTTAGAAAGAAAAAAAGAGAGAAATGGACAAAAAAAATTTGAAGAAATAATGGCTGAAAACTCCCCATATTTGGTGAAAGATAAAAATAAACATATCCAAGTAACTCAATAAATTTCTTGAAGGAAAAACTCAAAGAGACCCATACACAGACCAAGTATGCCAAACTCAAAGACAAAGAGGGAATCGTGAAAGCAACAGGAGAAAAGCCACCTGTGTGGACAAAGGAGCCTCCATAAAGATTAACAGCTAATTTCTCATCAGAAACCAGTGGCCAAAATGCAGTGGAATGACATACCTGAAGTCCTGAAAGAAGAATATCTATCAGCCAAAAGCTCTATATCCAGTAAAATTATCCTTCAAAAATAATGGAGAAATAAAGACATTTTCAGATAAACAGCAGGTGAAGGAGTGCATTTCTAGTAAATCTGCCCCACAAGAAATGCTGAAGGGAGGGAGCCCTGACTGGTGTGGCTCAGTGGGTAGGCATCCTCTGGCCAAGTGAAAGGCTACTGGTTGGTTTCCCAGTCAGGGCACGTTCCTGGGCTTTGGGCCATGGATGTTTCTCTCGCTCTCTCCCTCCCTTTCCCTCTCTCTAAAAATAAATAAATAAAACCTTAAAAAATATATATTGAAATCAGACAAAGTATCTTTACTGATCACAATATAATTAAACTGGAAATCAATTATAGAAGGAAATCTGAAAATTTTACAAATATGTGGATATTAAACATCTTTAAAATTTTTTTTTTTTATCATTTTTAGAGAAAAGGGCAGACAGGGAGGACAAAAGGGGGAAAAGCATCAATGTATGGTTGTTTTCACCTGCCTCCAGCTAAGGACCTGGCTGGAGACCTGGTTATGCGCTCTGAATGGGAATCAAACCAGCGACTCTTGGGTGCACAGGCCAGTTCCAATACACTAGGCCACACCAACCACAGCAACATTTTTTTTTTTTTATCCTTACTGGAGGACATGCTGAGACTTTAACTAATTAGATGAAAAAACAAAAACAAACTAAGCCATCAACTAGAACAGGAAGAGAACCTTAAGATATGGAGATCATAGGAGGGTTATCAGTGGGGAAGTGAAGGGGAAGACTAGGGGGAAATGTGCCGGCATCAAAAAGCAGAATTGGCCCCTGGAGGTGTGGCTCAGTGGATTGAGTGCCACTCTGTGAACCAAAGGGTTGAGGGTTCTATTCCCAGTCAGGGCACGTACCTGGGTTTTGGGCCAGGTCCTCATCTGGGGGTATGCAAGAGGCAACCACACACTGATGTTCCTCTCCCTCTCTTTCTCCATCCCTTCCCCTCTCTAAAAATAAATAAATAAAATCTTAAGGAAAACAAAAACTGTCTAAAATAAGAAACTAAATGGTAAGTACAAAATAGTCAGGGGGACATTAAGAATAGTAAAGTAAATGGAGAAGCCAAAGAACTTACATGCATGATCCATAGACATGAACTAAGGAAGGAGGAATTGCTGGAGGGAAGGGGTGTACAGGGCAGAGGGATGCAAAGGGGAAAAAATTGGGACAACTATAATAGCATAATCAATAAAATATACTTTTGAAAAAAGTAGTTAGAAAGATTGAAAGGACATGTTTTCCCACCCCAGGTCAGGGCACATACAAGAATCAACCAATTAATGCATAGATAAGTGGAACAACACAAATTAGTGTTTCTCTCATTCTCTATCCCTAAAATAAATTAAATTTTTTTTCTTTAAAAAGCATGTTTTCAAGCCCTGGCTGGTGGCACAGTGGATGAGGTGCCAGCCAGTGAACCCAAACGTCACTGGTTCAATTCCCAGCCCAGGGCACATAACCAGGTTGTAAGTTAGGCCTCCTACAGCTGGAGGCAAGTGAAAGGCAACCATACATGGATGTCTCTCTCTCTCTCTCTCTCTCTGTCTCTCTCTCTCTCTCTCTCTGCCTCTCTCCCTTCCCCTCTCTCTGGAATAATAAATAAAATCTTAAAAAAAAAAAAAAAAAAAAGCTTATTTTCACTCTTTAGGTCAATGCTGCTGTCTGGCTCAGCAGGACTGGAGGAGGATTGGGGGGCTAATACCTGAGCAAGTTACCGACACTGAACTGTAAAAACTCAGAGTATCTATTCACAATTAAAAAAAATAATTTAAAAAATATTTTATTATTATTTAGAGAGAGGGGAAGGGGGAGAGGCAGAGAGGGAGGAAGACATCAATGTATGGTTGCCTTTCACCTGCCTCCAGCTAAGGACCTGGCTGGAGACCTGGCTTGCAACCTGGTTATGTGCCCTGGCTGGGGAATCGAACCAACAACCTTTGGGTTTGCAGGCTGGTGCCTTATCCACTGAGCCACCAGCCAGGGCCTATTCACAATTTTTACTGAGAGACGGATTTGTCAGAAGTTTCAACCTGACTGGGTTTTTGTTTCAAAGCTGTATGGCTAGGTGCCTGAGACTGCAGCAGGATTCAGGAGGGTCATGGGTCCTTTTCTCACCTCCCTCACCAGTATCTAAGTATCCTCAGAAACACTCCATTGGCCAATCTGCTTTTGGGTTTTCCGGTGACACCCAGAACCAGCGAGATCCCAGGCACAAAAGAAGCCGATAAGGAGATGAGGTGGTGTTGGGAGCCTGTGGATAGGGCAAGGATCCAGCTGCAGGGCAGAGGAGGACTTACACTCTGGCTGGAAAATGATAGCCCCGGGATACCAGGGAAGTGACGAGCCTGAGGGTTCTGTGCTACAAGTCCAATGATTCCCAGAAGGCCTCCCTCTGCCCCCCACCCGCGTGAGAGCCAGTAGCCTGCCTTGAGGTAGAGCCTTAAAGTGCAGCTGCAATGGGAAGGCCCAGACAGTCCTCGTATATGAGGAAGACCGTAGAGAGAGCAGAGAAATCTTGTTGTGGGAAGATTGTGTGTATGTACTTTGTATGTCTGTATCTCTTTATCTATCTTGGTGTGAGGGTGGCTTTTCTTTCTTTCTTTTTTTTAAATTTTATTGTTGCTGTATTACATCCATCCCCTTTTTGCTCCCCTCTGTCCCCCTCCCCACCCACCCATTCCCCCTAAAGTCAATCCCACCTGTTGTCCATGTCCATGGTTCCTTTATACTAGGTTCTGGGTGGCTTTTCTCACCATTGATTTTATACCACCGAAGACATAAAGATAAAGTTGATAACTTTGACCATGAAGCCAGTTTAACAACCACATAAAAAGATGTCAGTTAAAAGGCAAACTATGGAAATATTTGTAACCTACATAACAAAAGTCAATTTTCTTTCACTAATAAAACATTCATACAAGAAAATAAGAGGAATAGGCATAAGATTTAATTGTGAAAATGCAAATGATATATTGTTTGCAGACACAAATGCAAATGGCTCATAAAAATGCAAAAATGAAGGCCAACTTTGTTCATAATTAACATGCATATCAAAAGAGCTAAAAATGCTATTTTCCACCAAAATTAACAGTATTGCAAGCTTTTTGGAGGGCAAATTGGCAACGTGCATCAAAATTTTAGGTGCACAGATGCTTTGTGATAATTTACTAAGAATTTGCTTTAAAAATGTACTCAAAAAATATTCTAAGCAATAACATAGCAAAAATAGAAGAAACAACCTAAATGTCAATCATTAGGAGACTGATGAGAATAATATGCATAGTATGAACTCATTTCTATAATTAAAATTTTTAAATTTTAAAAATTATTTTTAGAGAGTGGGGTAGGGAAAGAGGCAGAGAAGGAGAGAGAGACATTAATGTATGGTTGCCTTTCACCTGCCTCCAACTACAGATTTGGCTAGAGACCTGACTTGGAACCTGGTTATGTGCCCTGGTTGGGGAATCGAACCAGCGACCTTTGGGTTTGTAGGCCGGTGTCTTATCCCCTGTGCTACCAGCCAGGGCCTCATTTCTATCATTTTTTTTTTAAGTTTTTTTTTTTTTTAATGACATTTTATTTTTATTTATTTATTTTTTTAAAAAAAGTTATTTATTATTTTTCAGAGAGAGGGGCAGGGAGAGAGGAAGAGAGGGAGAGAGACATCCATGTATGGTTGCCTTTCACTTGCCTCCAGCTACAGACCTGGTTGGAGACCTGGCTTACAACCTAGTTATGTTGCCCTGGCTGAGAATTGAACCAGCGACCTTTGGGTTCACAGGCTGGCCCCTTATCCACTGTGCCACCAGCCAGAGCCTCATTTCTATAATTTTTAAAGAATGGGTATATGCCCACTATAGGCATAATTTGCATTTCTGAAAGGATCCCTTTGATCAGAAGTGTTAGAAGGCTAAGGGAGTTCCTCTCATGTTATTTTATTTTTTTAATTCCATCCATTCTTTAATGTTAATTGCAAATCTACTTCCTCTATGAAAAAGTTCCTGCTTCATCTTCAAACTTCTCATACTATATATTGGCATTTACCTGAGTGTACTGTACTTCGTATTTCATTTACTATATCTGCCTGTAGTCTAAAAATGGACAGCAGTAGTTAAGAATTCAGGCCAGGATACAGAGAGACTTAGATTACAATATGGATTTTGCCTTCTGTGTATCCTTGGCTAAGTAATTTAACCTTTTTAGTATATGGGAAGCCTCTAAGCACTTACTACAGGGCATTGTCAGTGTGCAGTGAGGTAGGCAATCTATTACGTTGAGCACAGCCTTTGGTACCAAAGGAATGTTCAATAAATGTTAGCCATTATTATACATTTCTGGAGGACAGACACTGTTCCTCAGACTTTTCTGAATTTAATAGGTGCTCAGATTCTTTCCTGTTGCTCCTCACTTACCCAGGGGCCAATCTGAGTTCATTTGGGATTAGAGAGTACAATTTGCTGGAATGAATGAAGTCAGTCAAAGGCCCCAGGTACAACTCAGAGCCCAACCAGCCAGCTCTCTAGGATAGAAGAGAATAGAGGATAATTAACACTTTCCCACTGCCAGAAAAATAATTAAAGTAGTTGACACACTGTTGGTGGGCTAATTTCACATTTGAACAGCGTCATATTGACTTCTTTTTTCCCCTCTAATCCATTGTTCAAACATACCCTTTATTCTTACATAAAAACTTTCCCAAGTGTATCTACCTTAATTATAATAAACACAGGTCTTGAAGGGGGTTAAAAGAATTGTTATGAGTCACCAGAAAAAGAGGAAAAGCTTGGTAAAGATGCAAAGATTAAGAGTTAAGAAGCTTATTGGAAATATCAAGGCATACACTTTGTAAAGTATATGATTGTCTAACCACTAACGCAAAATAATATTGAATGTAAACAGTAATAGAAAAACTTAAAATAATTTTAAAAAATCAAGAAATAGAATATTACGTTGACTTTGGAAATAAAAAGAGAAAAACATTTTTTTAGGACTTTTGATCAAGATGGAGGCATAGGTAGATGTGCTGCATCTCCCTCCAGAACCAAGAAGGAATACAACTACCTCAAAACTGAAGACAACCAGAAGTTTCAGAAAATCAAGCTGCATGGAAGTCCAACAAATAAAGATATAAAGAAGAAATTCTCATCCAGACAGGTAGGAGGGGCAGAGCTGGGGCAGAGAGGGCATGGTGTGTTAGCGGCGGCAGTAAAAGTGGCTGTGGCCAGCTGGTGGAAAGCACAGTCACACACTAAAAAGAAGTAGGGAGGGACATTTGGGGAGAGCTTCCAGCATGAGATCAGACCACACAACTCATGGATCTAGCACTGAGGAAACTAAAGCCACATTGCTTCTGACTGAACACCAGTGGGGTTGGGGTGGAGGAAGAAAGTGCTGGTCTCTCAGCAGAGTCCACTTGTTTAGAGGCCCCCACAGTCCTAGAACATCTGTATGCCCATCCACTCTGGGAACCACAACCAGGGCAACAGCTAGAGAGGCGCCAGTCCCATATGGGAAATGGGAGAAGTGCCTGGAAAGGGGGCAAGTGGCATTGTTTCCTCTCAGATCCCTCCCTCACATAAAGTGCCACAATGTGGTGAAATGGGTCATCTGAACTGATGATTACCTAAGGCTCTGCCCCTTACAACATAACAGGGGCAGCAGCTCTACCTTAGACACAGAGACAAACATAGGAGCATATCAAGTTGAGGAGTCAGAGCAGTACGGCCCAGAAGAGAGAACAGACTAAGTAAGGTTCTAGTAGGAGAACTAAGCAATGAGGGGATAGCCAACCTAACAGACAAGAATTTAAAATGCTGGTGATAAAGATACTCATAGATATGCCTGAATGCTGCAAACGCAAAAAGGAAGAAGTAAAGGCTAAGCTAAGTGAAACAAAGGAAAATCCACATGAAACCAATAGTAAAGGGAAGGAAATCAGGGTTCAAATCAATGATCTAGAACATAAGGAAGAAATTAGTACAGAATGAAGAAACCAGAATTGAAAAAACGAGGAGAGGCTTAGGAACCCCTGGGACAACTTTAAACATGCCAACAACTGAATCATAGAGGTGCCAGAAGAAGACAAGGAAGAGCAAGAAATTGAAAACTTATGTGAAAAAAATAATGAAGGAAAACTTTCCTAATTTAATGAAGGAAATAGACATACAAGTCCAGGAAGCACAGAGAGTCCCAAGCAAGCTAGACCCAAAGAGAATCACACTAAGACACATCATAATTAAAATGCCAAGGGTTAAAGATAAAGAATCTTTTAAAAATTTTTATTATTTATATATATTTTAAAGATTTTATGTATTACTTTCAGAGAGAGGGGAAGGGAGAGAAGCAGAGGGGGAGAGAAACACCAATGTATTGTTGCTTTCCACCTGCCTCCAGCTACAGACCTGGCTGGAGGCCTAACTTGCAACCTGGTTACGTGTCCTGGCTGGGAATCAAACCAGTGACCTTTGGGTTCAAAGGCTGGCGCCTATCCACTGAGTCACCAGCCAGGGCAAAGAGAGAATCTTTTTTTTTTTTTTTTTTTTTAAGAGAGAATCTTAAAAGCAGCAATAGAAGAGAGTTACCTACAAAGGGGTTACTGTAAAATTATCAGCTGATTTCTCAAAAGAAACTTTGCAGACAATAAGGGACAGGCAAGAAGTATTCAAAGTGATGAAAAGCACGGACCTACAAGCAAGAATACTCTATCCAGCAAAGCTATCATTTAAAACGGAAGGGCAGTTAAAGTGCTTCCCAGACAAGGTAAAGCTAAAGAAATTCATCATCACCAATCCCTTATCAGATGAAATGTTAGAGGGACTTATTTAAGAAAAAGAAGATCAAAACTATGAACATTAAAATGGCAACAAATTGACTTTGTGGGGGAGTGGGTGGGTGGGGAAGGGGACAGAGGGGAGTAAAAAGGGGATGGATGTAATACAACAACAATAAAATTAAATTAAAAAAAAAATGGCAACAGTCTCCAACTATCAACAACAGAACTTACAAAAATAAAATCAAACTAAGCAAACACTCAGAGTAGGAACAGAATCATAGGTATAGGGACCATTTGGAAGGTTATCAACTGGGAGGGGAAAGGGAGAGAAATGGGAAAATGGTTCAGGGATTAAGAAGCATAATTGGTCGGTATAAAATAGGCACAGGGAAGTTAAGAATAATATAGGAAAGGGTGAAGCCCAAGCATTTATATGCACAACCCATAGACATGAACTAAGGGGGAGTGAGACTGCTGGAGGGAAATGGGGTACTGGGAGGAAGGGTGCAAAGGGAAAAGAAATTGGGACAACTGCAATAGCATAATCAATAAACTGTACTTAAACTTTTTTTTTAATGAGCAAGATATTTCTGTAGTTAGGAATGAAACATGGACATATTTTTCATAAGATAGTTGTAAACAGTATTTTGAATGCTAACTTTTACATCTAATAGTTACATAATATTTAATTAAAAGTTTGTAAAGTTTGGGGTAGAGAAAATACTATAGAGATTTTACTTAAAAAAATTGTTACAAAAAAATTGTGTTACACAACAATCACAGAAATATTAACATAATGCTAAATAGAAGATACTGTTCATCTAGACCTGGTTAACTCGACAAATTAAACTATTTATTTCAACTGGTGTTACATGAATTTTAAGCTTACTGCATAGGGCAGATGTGTGTACAAAAGGCATAGTAAGGGCTGGGAGTTCTATTTAGATCACCTCTACATTATTAATTATTATAAATAATTTATACGTTGGATTTATTTTTTCCCCCACCTTTGCAAGAGGTCATTTATCCAGAATTCTTACCATTATTTGAATATTAAGTTATCCAAACAAAAAAGCTGCTTAAAAACAGTGTTTTGTAATCAGTTAAAAAAACATCCTTGTAATAATTACAAGGTGTTACCTCCTAGAGTGCAGGCACCATTTAACACTAAAGATGTTACTGCAGTCCTACCCATATGATGATAATTGGGCATGCACATCCTAAATGGGGACACTGATGTCAGAGATCAAACTGCTATATATATTTTATGTCCTATTCTCTCTATATTTTATACTATGTACACTGCAAAGTAAATCCAAGAAACTGAACCCAGAAGATATTAGGTCTGCATCAAGCAGTTATGGGGAAAATTATTTCTACTTAATATTCATCAAAAGAGTGTATGTGTTAAAAAAAATACGTGTGCCAAGAGTATCTCAAGTGTTGCTAGAAATATAGTTTTGGACAATTTATGACAGTGACAGAAAGATTAAGTTATTCAGTTTAGATTTGAAAGAGCATCTTTAAAAAAAAAGATTTTGTTTACTTATTTTTAGAAATAGGGGAAGGAAGGGAGAAAGACAGGGAGAGAAACATCAGTATGAAGAGAAACACATCTATCGGTTGCCTCTCACACCCCAACCGGTACCAGCCCCACAGCCTAGGAATGTGCCAGGAGGACACTCAAGCAAGTGAGCCATGCTGGTCAGGGCCTGAAAGAGTATCATTCAAAGAAGCACTAAATGATCTTAACAACGATGACCTTGACCAAGCAGTGTAATGTGGGTGGTTAGCATGGGTGGTCAGGGGGTCCTATCCTGGGTAGGGCACATTATAATGGAGAAGGCGCACTCTTAGCACCAACTATTAAAAAATGAAAGCTCTAACTGGTGTGGCTCAGTGGGTTGGGCATCATCCCGCAAACAAAAAAGGTCACTGGTTCAGTTCCTGGTCAACTGATCAATGTTTCTCTCACACTGATGTTTCTCTCTCTCTCTAAAAATAAATAAATTGGCCCTGGCTGGTGGTTCAGTGGATAAGGTGCCAGTCTGTGAACCCAAAAGTCACTGGTTCGATTCCTAGCCAGGGCAACATAATCAGGTTGCAAACCAGGTCTCTAGCCAGGTCCGTAGCTGGAGGCAGGTGAAAGGCAACCATACATTGATGTCTCTCTCCCTCTCTGCCTCTATCCCTTCCTCTCTCTCTAAAGATAATAAATAGAATCTTTAAGAAAAATAAAATAAAATAAAATAAAAAAGACCCAAGGAGAGGGCAATTATGCTTTAGGACTGGTGAAGACATTTAAATATTACCAGATCCCTTAAAAACATTTTTTTTTTAACTTATTGATGTTATAGAGAGCAAGTAGAGAGAAAGAGAAACAGAGAGAGAGAGAGAGACAGATCAATTTACTGTTCCACTTATTTATGCATTCGTTGGTTGTTCCTTGTTTGTGCCATGACTGGGGATCAAACTGACAATCTTGGCATATTGCGAGGATGCTGTAGCCTACTGAGGTAATCAACCAGGGCCAGATCTCTAGTATGTGTGTGTGTTTTAAGTGTGTTGTGGTTTTAAAGATTTTATTTTTAGAAGAAGGGAAGGGAGAGAGAAAGGGAGAGGAACATCAACGTGTGATTGCTTCTTGCATGGCCCCAACTGGGGATCTGACCCCCGACCCAGGCATGTGCCCTAACTGGGCATTGAACCAGCAACCTTTGGTTCAAAGGCTGGCACTCAGTCCACTGAGCCATACCAGCCAGGGATCTAGCATGTGCTTTGTGTGTGTATGTGTGTTAAATATTATTTAGTTATTTGTTTTAGAGAGAGAACAAGGGAGGGAGAGGGGAAGAAAAACATCAATCAGTTGCCTCTCAAATGTCTCCAACTGAGGGACTTGGCCTTGGTCCACAACCCAGGCATGTACCTGGACTGGGAATTGAACTAGTAACCTTTCAGTTTGCCAGACAATGACCTTGTTTTTTAAAAGCAGTCAACAAGTAAGCTCAGAATCTATGTGAAGATGAATTTGAGTTGGTGAGAGAGCTCTCATTTGGTTTAGGTCCATCTCTAGCCTTTCCTAAGCCAGTTTGACTTGGCTTTTGATTCCCAAATATACAAAAGAATGGAGGTGTCATACAAGTCATATGGATACTCACCTGCAGGATCATGTACATTAGGTTAAACATAAGAGAACTATTTGGAATAACTTGAAATAAATAATATGTAAGATACTGCCACTTTTTGGCCTCTGTGTACTCATGTCTTAAATGAGAATGAATAAAGTGGTGAGTTTGCTCTTTCTGTAACCTTAGTCTTTGTACATGCATCTTATGTTGAATGTCAATCTAAACAGAGTAAATTAAGTGTCATTTAAACAAGGAGGATTCCATACTATACCATCCCTAAACACAAATCAGTTATTTTTTTCTTTCATCTGTTACTCCACCCAAAAGACATCAAATTCTACCCTGTGTGGCAAAAATAAGTGGCTGTGCTGAGAGGTGGTATCCAAAGTGGCTTATAACAAAGATCACAATTAAGATAGCATCTGTAACAATGAGAAGGGGAAAAAATTGGCTAACAAATAGCAACAAGCATACCAATAATGGCCAATGTCCAGGCCTTAGGAAAGACTGAAAAAGCACATTTAGTAACTATAGAGTAGTGATTTTCAACTGGTGTGTCACATCACATTGGTGTGCCACAAGAATTTTTGAAATATGTAATACCTGACTATTTAGTCAGGGACATGACCTCTTATCCCTTAGACTGTCAAATAAAAAGAACGTCAACAGCCAACACAACAATAGGTGACTGATGTGAATGATCAATTATACCTATTTTTGTCAAATCAGCAAAACATTTTTTTTGATGCGCCACAGAATGTGTTCACATGTGCCATGTGATGAAAAGTGTTGACAATTGTTGTTATAGACATAAATTTGAGGGTTATAGCCATCAACAGCAATACACTGAAAAAAAGGCTTGGCCTCCACATGCTGTTCAAACCACACACCTTTCTATATACTGTTTATTGTCCCAAAGGACCAGCTTTCTGTCTAGCGGCGATTCAAGGCCAGCTAAAGTTTTGCAATCTTCTTGAGGATTTAAGAGTTTTAGGAATGCTTCAACATCAAGGAAATTGGAGTGGTTTATGACAAAGCAGCAAAATTCCACTCTGAAGCATTAATGAAATTCATAGAAGCTATGTCCCCCAAAATTTTAAATTATGATAAGGATAATCTTGTCCAAATGAACTTTTGTCTAACAACTTACTTTGTAATACCAGTGCTTTGTCCAGCGTCTCCACGCTGTAGACACTCCCTCTCATGAGTCACTAGCCTGTCTCCGTCTCCGTTATCAGATCGACTGTCTCCTATCACAGTGCTAGTGTTCAAGTAACCCCCCCTTTTTAACTTAATAATGGCCCCAAAGCGCAAGAGTAGTGATGCTAGCAATTTGAATATGCCAAAAAGAAGCCGAAAAGTGCTTCCTTTAAGTGAAAAGGTGAAAATTCTTGACTTAGTGAGGAAAGAACAAAAATCCTATGCTGAGGTTGCTAAGATCTACAGTAAGAATGAATCTTCTATCCGTGAAATTGTGAAGAAGGAAAAAGAAATTCGTGCTAGTTTTGCTGTTGCACCTCAAACTGCAAAAGTTACGGCCACAGTGCGTGATAAGTGCTTAGTTAAGATGGAAAAGGCATTAAGTGTGTGGGTGGAAAACATGCACAGAAAATGTGTTCCGGTTGACAGCACTGTGTTGCGCCAGAAAGCACTGAGCCTCTACGAAGACTTCAGTAAGGGAGCCTCTGCAAAGAGTGACACCAAGCCATTTACTGCAAGTAAAGGGTGGCTACACAGGTTCAGGAATAGGTTTGGACTGAGAAACGTAAAAACTGCAGGGGCCGTGCCTGCTGTTGAAGAGGCTGCTGCCACATTGCCGCCAGAGTTGAAGTTGATTAAGGAGGAAGGTATGTATAGGAAAAAACAGTATATATAGAGTTTGGTATTATCTGGGGTTTTAGGCATGTATTGGGGGTCCTGAAAGGTATTTCCCGCGGATAAGGGGGGACTGCTGTACATCAAGAGAGGCTGTTTGCAAAGTTTTCTTGCCAGCTACACAGGCTTGAAAAGGAGCTGTGGTCGCCACCTACCGAGGAGGAGAAGGGGATAGGGGGAGGGGAAGGATGACCGGCGTGGCTCCCGGGGGTGGGGGGGGGTGGGGTGGGGTGGTGGATCACAGTCACTAATTGTGCGCTGTACATTAACATAAAAATCTCCGGGTCAACTTTTTTAAACTTTGACTTTAACTTAGGTTAACAATAATGTCTCAGCATTTTCGAAATTTATGCGCTAATAATGAAAGTTGAGAAACCAAAAATAACTGGAGGGTATGGTTTTGAGTAAAATTGCTTAGTGGTTGACCTAACAAAACTGACCACAAATCAGGTTATTCATTCCCAGTCCAGGCTTTTCCTCGTTTCTTTCTAAACGTCGAGTGCAGACCAGAGAGGAAAGCCTCCGGGGGATAAATAAAAACAGAAGGGAAGTACCCCTCCCCCGTCCAAAGTCCGTGCAAACAATTTCTTGAGGCAAGCTTACAAAACTAGCGGGAGTTCTTTGTGTCCCAGAGGGTATTGCAGGGCAGTGAAAAACCCCCTGGAGGAGCTAGGAGGCCGCAGGCCGCCCTGGGGATCCCCGGTCTTTACTGTCTCTTGGCCTCGCAATTTGCAGGGAATCTCGGGTGCAAGAGTACGTGCGAGTCTTACGCGCCGGCTGAAGCTGCCTGGAGCTCCGCAGGGTGCAAGCGGGAGCCACCACCACCCTAGGTTTTGGCCCCTGCTCCCCTCCCCCACCCAGGGCGGCCGATCAGGCCCCAGGTGCAGCCATGTTCTCGATCCCACCACCCCTCTCCTCCATTGACAGTCCTTGCGGAGAGGGCCGGGCGCCGTGTTCTCAGCGTCCCCCGGCTCGGGCTTCGCCCGCGCGAGGCTTCTTGGGAGTCGTAGTCCACCGCCCCCGCCAGCGCGCTAAAGGGGACAAATCAGAAACTACAACTCCCGCTGGGCGGCGTTGCGGGTGCGCAAGCGCAGCGAGCCTTCGCGGGACAAAAAAAAAAAAAAAAAAAAAAAAAAAAAAAAAAAAAAAAAAAAAAAGAAAAAAAAGAAAAAAAAAAAAGAAAGAAAAAAGAGGAGGGTGAGAGAAGCTCGGAGAGCAGAGAAAAGGGGCCACCGATCGCCCCCCCGCTTCCCCGCACGCGCTCTCTAGCCGTGGCCGCCCGCCTGCCGCGATTACCCCAGCCCCTCTCTTGGTCCCTCGCGATTGGATCTAGGCGTTGAGTGAGGCCCTGCCTGGGCGGCCATGCGGCGGTGACAGAAGCTCGGCTGAGACGCAGGGGCCCTCGCCCTCTCACCTCCTGCCCGCTAGTCAGCTCGCCTCATTCCGAGGCTGCTCCGCCGCGGCCGCAGCTCGCGCACGGCCCACATTCGCTTCCCTTCAGCACCCCTACCCCGGCGCTGCCTGGAGGCGGCTGCACTCGGGTGAGTCCCTGTCGCCTCATCCCCCGTCCCCGCCCCAGTTGCTATCGCGAGCTGGGCCTTTATTTGAGACTATCCCGCCGCAGCTCCCACGACAAGTCAGTCTGGGGACTGTTGGCGGCCGTGTTAGGGTACCCCAGCCCCCCAACCCCGGGCGGCTGGCGTTGGGGGTGGGGCAGGAACAGACGCGGTCGCGGGGGACGACAGTTGCACGCGCGCGCCGGGCTACTCATGGGGGAGGGGTGCGCGCGCCGGCGCCGCGTTTTGGGGGGGCGTCTCACGCGTGTGGCGCGCGAGCGAGCTTGCGGCTACGCCTGCCCGGCCGCTGATTGGCCGGCCCGAGCGGTGCGGGAGCGCGCGCGGTGCCAGGCTCGAGCTGTGGGGTCGCACTTAGCCTGGTGTCTCCGGGGCCGGTGCGCCTGGGCAGCAGACGCGCGGGATTGGCCGCGGGGCGGCGGGGGCGGGGTCGGTGCCGCGGCGCCTGGTAACTTCGGCCGGCGGGCGAGGTGGCCGGGGAGCATCGCCCCTCCCCGTCGCTGCCCTTCCTTCCCTGCGCCCAGGTGGAACCTGGAGTGGGCTTTGTCCCCGCCCGGCGGGCGCGCCTGCCCCGCGGGGCCTGTTTTTGTGGGGGAAATAAACACAATGACCGGAAGGAAAACCTCTGCCTTTAGGCCACGAATATAAGCCGTCTGAATTGGGCTAGCACCCAGGCGGGTTTCATGGGCGGAAGGAGAGAAAAAACTGTCGTCTTTACCTTTTCATCCCCCTCCATTTTTGCTTATCCAAGTTTTTCCTGTATTAAAGCGAGTTTTTCTTGTTTTGGGGTTGTTTTTTTCGTGGTAACGGTTTTGCGCTGATTTGCGGTTGAGAGCGTTAAGATGTTGGGTCCCGTTCAAGTAGTGCTCACTCCTGCGAATGCGGGGGACCGTGCAGACTTCTCACCCTCTCTGCACTCAACTTGGCTGCAGACAATGGCTTGCTAGGCCACAGTGCCTAAGATTAGTCTCCGGTGCTTAAGAGACAAAAGGGGAAGCTACTTTGCAAATGAGAAGGTGCATGGGAGTGCCCTGAGGAGGTAGCGTTTACTCCACCTACCCCCAAAGCCTAGGATTTGGGATGACTAATTTTATTTTCTGCTACAGTAGACACCCCACCCCCGTTATCCACGGTTTTGCTTCCCACGGTTCCAGTCAGGACAGAAATGGAAAATTCCAGAAATAAACAATTCGTAAGTTTTAAATTTCTTGCACTGTTCTGATTAAAGTGATGAGGTCCTGCTCTGTCCTGCTCTGTCCCGCTGGGATGTGAATCATTCCTTTGTCCAGTGTATCCACACTGTATACACCACCAGCGCTAGTCAGTGCTTTTGGTATCAAAGTGCTGGTGTTCAACGAACACTTATTTTCCTTGATAATGGCCCCAAAGTGCAAGAGTAGTGATGCTAACAACTTGAATATGCCAAAAAGAAGCCGAAAAGTGCTTCCTTTAAGTGAAAAGGTGAAAATTCTTGACTTAGTGAGGAAAGAACAAAAATCCTATGCTGAGGTTGCTAAGATCTACAGTAAGAATGAATCTTCTATCCGTGAAATTGTGAAGAAGGAAAAAGAAATTCGTGCTAGTTTTGCTGTTGCACCTCAAACTGCAAAAGTTACGGCCACAGTGCGTGATAGGTGCTTAGTTAAGATGGAAAAGGCATTAAGTGTGTGGGTGGAAGACATGCACAGAAAATGTGTCCCGGTTGACGGCAGCATGTTGCGCCAGAAAGCACTGAGCCTCTACGAAGACTTCAGTAAGGGAGCCTCTGCAAGGAGTGATACCAAGCCATTTACTGCAAGTAAGGGGTGGCTACACAGGTTCAGGAATAGGTTTGGACTGAGAAACGTAAAAACTGCAGGGGCCGTGCCTGCTGTTGAAGAAGCTCCTGCCACATTTCCTCCAGAGTTGAAGAAATTGGTTAAGGGGGAAGGTATGTACGAATGGAAAAATACCCTGGTATATGTAGGGTTTGGTACTATCTGTGATTTCAGGTATCTGCTGGGGGTTTTGGAATATATATATATACTCTGTGGGTAAGTGGGAACTGCTGTACATATTTTTGCTTTCTCCATTCTTAAGCCATTGTAGTATACTACTTGTGTTTTCCTTTAGCCTGGTTCTTGACGTCTTCGCTGACACGTAGGCTAGAATGACTTCTTCAGGCTCCTCTTGCTTATATGTAGTTTTTTTTTAAGTCTTTATTGTTTGGTTAGAATGGACTGTTCTTACCTTATCCCAGTCATCTTGCTTACCCCTCCTAGGAAGACATCTTTATTTCCCTCTATTCATGTGTTTGGTTCTGCCTTGTTTACTTGTGTCTGGCCTACTTGTTGGATAGTAAACTCCTAGATTGGTAGGGATTAAGGCTTCCTTGCCTTTATCTCTCCCCCTTCCAGTCTACAACTGCCAAAGTGCTTAACTACAGCTAACATTAGATTATTTCCTATGTGTCTGACATTGTTCTTAAGCCCTTACTGTATGTTTTCTTATTTAATCTTTAGAACAAACCTGTAATTCCATTTTATAGATGAGTAACAAGCCTGGAGAAGCTGGGTCATTAACTCTTGATCACCATTCAAATAAACCTTGACTCGTAAGATTTGAATCTAGGCCATCTGACTCTTAACCATGAAGCTAGTGGTTCTCAAACTACTTCAAGCATCAGCATTCCCTGGAGGACTTGTTAAAACACAATTGCTAGGCTCCACCCGGACTTTCTGATTTTTCTGGTCTGGTTGGGGCCCAGTAATTAGCATTTCTAAATAGTTTCCTCTTGGAGTTGAAGCTTGAGAACCTTTCACAGTGACAGGTTAAGTTTTAAGTGAGGAGAATTTAGTATAATTGTTTGCTTTTAATTACTTTAAAACTAGATTTTGCCTTGACTGGTAAGGCTCAGTGGGTTGAGCGCTGGCCTGTGAACTAAAAGATCATAGGTCCGATTCCCAGTCAGAGCAGGTCCCTGAGTTGCAGGTCAGGTCCCCAGTTGTGGGGCATGCAGGAAGCAACTGATCCGTGTAACGTCTCACACATCAGTGTTGCTCTTCTTTCTCCCTGCCTTCCTCTCTCTCTAGAAATAAAGTCTTAAAAAAAAGAAAACTAAACTGGATCTTTAAAAAATAAAAATAATGAGCTGTTTGCAACTGAGAGTTAAGAGTTTTTTATTACCCATGATTACAAAATTAAGAGTTTAAAAAACAAAAAGTCCAGTTTAAAAAAGAGCCAAGGATATTTAAGTACAGAATAAAATCAGGAATCCAGCAATTCACACTCATTTATCTCCTTCCAGGGATGCCTAAAGTGCATCCCATTCCCACCTTGGAATATAAAGCCTGGGAACTAGAAGTGGTGGCTAGAACTTGGGACTGAGATAGGTTGAGCCAGGCTAAGGCTGGCAGAACAGCTGGAACTCCTGCCCCTCCTCCCCCAGCTCCTTGGACCAAGGATTTGGCTTGCTTTTAAGAACTTGACTGCACAGTCTGATATTAAAATGTAAGGTTTTAAAAAATGTTTTATTTATTATTTTCAGAGAGAGAGAGAAACATCAATCTATGGTTGCCTTTCACCTGCCTCCAACCACGGACCTAGCTGGACACCTGGCTTGCAACCTGGTTATGTGCCCTGGCTGGGGAATTGAACCAGCAACCTTTGGGTTTGCAGGCCGGTGCCTATCCACTGAGCCACCGACTAGGGCGATATATATATATATATTTTAATAGTTACTTTCTCAATGCGGAGGTAATCTCAGATTAAGTAAGAGGAATGGGATTAGTTTACAGTTATGGTCTTATTTTTAAAAAATATTTTATTTAGTCCTGGCTGGTAGCACAGTGGGTAAAGTGCCGGCCTGAGAACCCAAACTCGCAGGTTCGATTCCCCAGCCAGGGCACATAACCAGGTTGCAAGCCAGGTCTCCAGTCAGATCTGTGGCTGGAGGCAGGTGAAAAACAACCATACGTTGATGTCTCTCTCCCTCTCTGCCTCTCTCCTTTCCCCTCTTTCTAAAAATAATGAAATAAAATCTTAAAATACATATATTTTATTTATTTTTAAAGAGGGGGAAGGGAAAAGAGAGAAGGAGAGAAACAGCAATGTATGGCTGTCTCTCACACACCCCTAATTGGGGACCTGGCCTGCATGCCAGGCATGTGCCCCAATCCAGAATCAAACCAGTGACCATTTGGTTCACAGGCCGGCACTCAATCCACTGAGCCACACCAGCCAGGGTTATGGTCTTATTTTTGAGGATTCTTAGATTGATGGTGTGTTCTAAAACATAAAATGTAGAAAAAAGATCCCTGACCCAGACTAGGACTAGTAAATAAAACACCGAAAAATTACCAAACACTTACCCTTTTCTCCTATTACTGGTGACTGGCTAGTTGCATTGCATTCCATTTAATTCAGTTCTGTTTTATTCTTTATTGAAAACGTGAATTTCTAAATATTGCAGTCCTTGCCCTGGCTGGTGTGGCTCAGGGGATTGAATGCCAGCCTGTGAACCAAAGGGCTGCCCGTTTGGTTACTAGGTAAGGCACATGTATGGGTTGTGGGCCAGGTCCCTTGCTGGGAGCGTGTGAGAGGCAACCACACATTGATTCTTTTTCTCTCCCTCTCTCTCCTCCTTCCCCTCTCTTGAAAATAAATAAATCTTTAAACATTGTAGTCCTTTTCTTCATGGTTGTGGTTATAATTATTATGAAAATGTCTTAATCTTTGGATTCTGCAGATGGTTAGTAATTTTTATGTTAGTTTAACGGAAAGCATTTTTGTTTTTTTTTTGAAGAGTTGTTTGAGAAGTAATACTCTGAGAATGGCATTTCACTTTTCAGAAATGCATTAGAGGCAATTTATTTGAAAGATAATTGTTAAGAATTTTATTAATAGCAATCTACTAAAGATAACATTTTTCTTCAAAAGTTGTATACATTGATTTGGATTAAGTTTGTTCCCTGTTACTAACTGAAAGAAAGAAATTAATCAATTCATTTTAATTGCAGAGTTGAGATTCATTGTACTCAATGGGCTTAAGATAGCAGCAAAGCCATTGAAGAATAATAATTGATTATTTGATTAACCAAAATGTAGCTGAGGCTACTTGCCTGGGACAATAACATTAACAGTATTTTATTTTTATTTATAAAAGATTTTATTTATTATTTTCAGAGAGAGGGGAAGGGAGAGAGGATATGGTTGCCTTTCATCTGCCTCCAGGCACGTACCTGGTTGGAGACATGGCTTGCAACCTGGTTACGTATCCTGGCTGGGAATCGAACCAGTAACCTTTGGGTTCCCAGGCCGGCGCCTTATCCACTGTGCTACCAGCCAGGACTGATGTAAATAGTATTTTAGAGGCTGTCTATATACTGGAAAAATTAAGAGGATAAATCAGAAGAGTTGAGAGTATTATCTTGATATTCATCCTCCATTTTTTCCCTCTTTCTGCCTTTACCATTTTTCCTTTTTTTCTTTTTCTTTCCTGGAACTCTGACCACTGGAAGGTTTTATTTTCCCCCCTTTTTCCTCTTGGTTCCTACAGTCCTTTTCTTAGTATATACCATGCTTGTTTCTGGCACTACTACGCTGCTATTTTTCACTTTGACCTAGCAGGAAAGTAAGAGTAAGTTCGATTAGTCATGGATTGTCAAAGAGTTGATGGAGGATTTGGTTGTAACTTGATTAAAACTATAGAGGATTTTTAAAGAATTCGTTTATTTATAAAGAGTAACTTACTAGGCAAAATGAGTTTATAATTGAGAAAGGGAATAGCACTTAGTGGATATAGACACAAGTTCTGAAATCAGACTGCCTGGATTAAATCCTGGTTCTTGCCACTTCCTCAATTGTGTGACCTTGGGCAGTTCACTTTACATCTTTTGAGTTTTAGTTTCCCCTTTAAAAGGTAGGTTGATGATAGTAGAACCTGTTTCTCTTTTAGGGTTTTGAAGATAGAAGTGTTTAAGATGGTATCTGGCATACAGTACGCAGTCAGTAAATATTAACAATAAAAATACTGTTTAATCTTTTTGAGAAATTGACTTTTCTAAGGAAATTATTTTAAATTTATTATTTTTTTTTTAGAAAATATTTTACTATTTTCAGAGAGAGGGGAATGGAGAGAGGCAGAGAGGGAGAGAGACATCAATGTATGGTTGCCTTTCACCTGCCTTCAGCTAAGGACCTGGCTGGAGACCTGGCTTGCAACCTGTTTATGTGCCTTGGCTGGGGAATAGAACCAGCGACTGGTGCCTTATACATTGTGCCACCAGCCAGGGCAGGAAATAAAAATTTTACAATACTGATTACAAAGTTAGTTTCCAGAAACTCTGGAGAATACAGTTTGTGAAGACAAGGACTCGTTCTTCCTGGGATTCTTCTCTTGTGATTGTTAAATTTTTGTTTTTGTAGTATGGCAAGGGAAATTATATTTTTCCTTTTAAAAAGTACTGTATATGATTATGTTATAGTATAATTGTTGAAGCAGAGAGTAGTGAAGAGGTGTTATTTAGGGTGGGTATCTTGTTAAAATGAGCCCTGGTTTGTAGACAGAACCAGTACAGGGTACATGCGATCAATTGGCAGAATTTTAGTAAAATAAACAACATACCACAAAAGTGTTATATTTTGAAATACGTTTATTCTTAATATGTTAATACATAAACAGCAAATTTTAAAATTGTTCAAAAAGTCTCCATTTGCTGCAATAATAGACTCATTCGACTTGGGAATTTTTTTTTTTGAGAAAATAACTTTATTTCCTTTGGGGAAGTGGACAGGTAGCTAGTCTCAGAACTTCTGGAACTGCTTCTTGGTGCCAGCAGCCGTGGTGACCTTGAGCATGTTGAAGCGCGTGGTGTTGCTCAGGGGCCGGCACTCACCCACAGTGACATTGTTGCCGATCTGGACATCTCTGAAGCAGGGGGACAGGTGAACTGACATGTTCTTGTGGCGCTTCTCGAAGTGGTTGTACTTTCAGGTGTAGTGGAGGTAGTCTCGACGGATGACTATGGTCCTCTGCATCTTCATCTTGGTTACCACACCAGATAAGATGCGCCCTCTGATGGAGACATTACCAGTAAAGGGGCACTTCTTGTCAATGTAGGTGCCCTCAATGGCCTCCTTGGGCATCTTGAAACCCAGACCGATGTTTATGTAGTACCGCGGTAACTTCTCTTTGTCAGTTTCTCCAAGCAGAACCCTCTTCTTGTTTTGAAAGATGGTGGGCTGCTTTTGGTAGGAGCGCTCGGTCTGAATGTCCGCCATCTTCGTGGCCACTTGAAAAAAAGAAAAGTCGACTTGGGAACCTTGAGCATGCTTTAATTAACTTTTCTTTGCCCATGGACATCAGAAAATTTTCAGTCTTAGCTTTAACAGCCTCTTTATTAGAATGAGGTTGTTTATTAACTTCTCTCTCACAAATGCTGCATACATAATAGTCTAAAGGGTTTGTATCTGATAAACTAGGCAGATTTTCTATGACCAGAATTCAGGAACATTGACATAGAGACATTCTTGTACCTTTTTGGTGTTGTGTGCTGGTGCACCATGCTGTTGGAAGATAAAACAGCATCCATCTGTGACTTGCTTTATCCACGGTATAATTACTTCTCTCAAAAGGTCCTGGATCTTCATTGATGATTTCTTGGGTTCTGTGTACAATATCTGAACTTGTGTGATCCTTGCATACCTTATGCATTTTCTTTGTTGGTGTGGTGACATCAGGATCAGCATCATACACCTTCACATTTGTCAATTGTACATAAAGGGATGTTGTTGAAGTCTGCAATTTCCTTAGCAGTTCGCCCTGCACGCAGTCCAGAAACTATGGTTGCTCCAACATGGTATTCCTTCGACATGATGGTTGCTCTCAGAATTGAATACTTTATATCTGAAACAATGATGTTAAATCATAACTTTAGAGACATAGTTTTTCAAAATTAATAAGCACGTGAAATAAGAAGATGCAAAGTTATTGCCAATTGCGCACACCCTGCACATTTCTTGTTTGTTTTTAAGTTTATTTATTGTATTTTCCCCATTAACCATTTATCTCCTTGATACCTTCCTCTTCCCTGCAATCACCACAGTGTTATCTGTGTCCATGAGTTCTTTTTCTTTGATCCCTCCGCCCCCATTCCCTATTATTCCTCATTGCTCTTTATAAGTCTTTTGCTTGTCAGTTCAGTTTGTTCGTTAGATTCCACATTTGAGTGAAATCATATGGTATTTTTTTTCTCTGACTGGCTTATTTCATTTAGTGTGTGATGTTCTGTGGGTCCATCCATGCTGTCGCAAAGAGTAAAGCTTTTTTTTTTTTCTGGCCAATTAGTCCATTTCTAATGTATATGTATAATGTATTATGGCGACTAATGTCTATCTTGCAAATAGTGAATTTATAATCGAAATAGTTGATCTCTGAAACTGGTTACCTAGCAGATAGGTTGCCCTGACCCGTTTGGCTCTGTTGGGTGTCGTCCTACAAAGTGAAAGGTTGCCAGTTTGATTCCTGATCAGGGCACATGCCTAGGTTGAGGTTTGGCCCCCAGTTGGGTGCATTGCTGTTTTTCCCTCATGTGGATGTTTCTCTCCTTCAGTGATATTTGTCTCCCTCTTTCTCCCTCCATTCCCTTCTCTTGCAAAATAAAATCTTACCAAAAAAAAAAAAATCATCTACATTCTGTCTCCAGCTATTGTAAATTTTGGAGTTAGTGACTTATTTCCCCACTGGGGATGTTGATATACAGTATTTGAGTTACAAACTAGTGAAGGATTTGAAGGTAGTTGCAATTTCGTTGCTTTTATAGGACAATTAAAGAAGGTGAGACAAGCTTAGTTGATTTGTGGCCAGGGTCCACTCACTTAAATGTTTTTACTAGAATCAAAATTGACAGTTTGATTGATAAAAGCTGAGAAAACTTCGCTTCTGCATTGTTAACATTTTGGGAAAGCTCTTACTATTGACAACAACATAAATGTGAATAGGGTTTTGTGTAAGATTGGGCTTTCAGACCAAAATTGGTTTCAGAAAATGAGGTGTTGAAGCTGAGCTAAAATTAATAAATGGTTTTGGCCTCGGATTTGAAAACATTTAGGTTAAATTATTTTAGTTGTGAAATAATTTGACAAAGGATGACAGCAGGTAACAGGGGTGGGCAGAAGTAGGTAAATTATTAGCCATCATTACCTAAAAAATAAATCATAAATCAGGATACAAAATAGTAACAATAATAAGACAAATAAGATAAATTAATATGATAATTAGCGAATAAGAATAAACTCACATATACACAACTGTAAATCTATTTTTGCCCACCCCTGTATATTATGCTCTCTTTACATGTGAGAAAAGATCAGAGAAATTGACCCAAATACTGGAATTTGTTTAAAATTGGCTAGCCCTGGCTGGTGGCACAGTGGATAAGGAGCTGGCCTGTGAACCCAAACAAAGGTCACTGGTTTCGATTCCCGGCCAGGGCACATAACCAGGTTGCAAGCCATGTCTCCATCCAGGTCCGTAGCTGGAAGCAGGTGAAAGGCAACCATACATTGATGTCTCTCTCCCTTCCTCTCTCTAAAAAGTAGTAAGTAAAATATAAAAATAAATAAATAAATTTGGCTGAAAGGATAAAAGGAGATTTAATGGCTCCACTTCTTCATATTTTTCTTATGTGGTATTTTAACAATTTTAAATTTAATGGCTTTAATTGCATTCACATTGTTAAAACCATCACAACTAGAGGCTACCTGGATAAGGCCCAAGATACCTTCTCTCTCTGGTATTTATGGTGAGGCCAGCATGGGTGGCCTTCATCTCCTTGAAGGCCACCTCTGGCCAGCACTCTGTGCTAGAGTGTTGGGGCTGTGGCAGGGGGGAGAACAATGGCAGGGACTGACACTGGGGGTGTGGGAAGGTGCCTGTGGAGCTGGGTGCCCAGCCTATACAAGCTTCTTTTTTGGTGTTTCTGGATTTTTATGCATGAGACTCCCCGTCCTGCCACTCAGAGTGGTTGATTGTTAGAACTAGTAGAGGGCCATGTTTAGGGTATATGATAAGATCCAGGTCCTGGGAAATTTTGAAAAGGGCCCCAGATAGCTTCAAGACTGGAAGAGGAATGGATTGCAGCATTGTATGTAAAAGAAGAAAATGGTTGGAAACCTGATGTTCATTGATGACTTGCACAACCTTAACAGACACAGCAGCTATCTCTGTACACTGACATGGAAAGTACTGGTAGAAGACAAAGCTAGGTAGGGACAGTAGAAGAGGCATACCTGTTATCCAGGAGAAGGGAAATGATACTTTTCCTTGTGAGGAAAGGGATTGAATGCTCTCTGTAATAAAATGGGGCTTCTTGAGAACCTGTTATATACATGCTCATGTACAAAACATCTTAACTACTTGTAAAATCTATCACCCCAAATAGAAACTATACCCATTAAGCAATAGCTCTTCATTCCTTCCTCTCCCCCTAGTCCTTGATAACCTCTAGTTTATTTTCTGTCTCTATAAATTTGCCTATTTTAGGTGTTTTATGTAAATAGAATAATACATTATTCATCATTTTGTGTCTGGCTTATTTCATTAGCATATTGTTCCCAAGGTTCGTTTGTATTGTTGCCAGTATTGGAACGTCATTCCTTTTTTTTTTTTTTTTTTCTTTTAATTTTATTGTTGTTGTATTACATCCATCCCTTTTTTTCTCCCCTCTGTCCCCCTCCCCACCCACCCTTTCCCCCCAAAGTCTCATTCCTTTTTATAGCTGAATAAGGTTCCCTTGTATGATACACCACTTTTTATTATCTGTTCATTTGTTAATAGACATTTAGGTTGTTTTTACTTTCTGGCTGTTACAGTTTACACATATATTTTGAATCCCTGTTTTCAATTGTGTGTGTGTGTGTGTGTGTGTATGAGTATATGCTGGGTATTTTTTTTAAATGTTTTTCTTGAGGCAGAAGAATTTGTATGTATATAAACAACTCTCTCAATAGTGTGGAAACTCCTTACATTTATTTCACTTAGCATTAGGACCTTAAGGTTCATGTATGTTGTAGGATTTGTCAGAATTTCCTATTTAATCCTTATTGTGATTTTGGGTTTTTGAAGCTTTTGTTTTTAGAGAATGGCAAAGAAAAAAAAAAAAAAAAAACTACTGAAAAGATTATATATATATGGTAGGCTCAACTGGTGTGGCTCAGTGGGATGGGTATTGTACTGCAGACACCAAGCTCTCTGAGTTGATTCCCAGCCAGGGCACATGCCTGGGTTGTGGGCCAGTTCTTTGGTTGGGGGCATATGAGAGGCAACCAAAGATGTTTCTCTGGCACATACATGTTTCTCTCTCTCTCTCCCTCCCTCCCTTCCCCTCTTTCTAAGAAATAAAATAAAATAGAAGTTTGAGAAAAAATTAAACTGTAATTGTAAAAGTGGAAGAATTGGTTAAAATGAATCCTGGTTAGACAGCCTATGGTTTCTGATTGTATTGATTTCATACATTTGAGAATTAAACTGTTTATTTTGATGCATTTACATACATTATTTCTATTTTAATTAAAGAGGTTTTATGTATTATTTTTAGAGAGAGGGAAAGGGAGTAAGGCAGAGAGGGAGAGAGACATCTATCAGTGCATGGTTGCGTTTCACCTGCCTCCAGCTACAGACCTGCCTGGAGATCTGGCTTGCAGCCTGGTTATGTGCCCTGGCTGGGAATTGAACCAGCCATCTTTGGGTTCAACAGACCAGTGCCTATCCACTGTGCCATCAAGCCAGGGCCGGCTTTATTTTTATATTAGCTTTTTCTTCTTTTAAAATATTTTATTTATTTTTAGAGAGGAAGGGAGGGAGAGAGGGAGAGAAATATCAATGTGATGGGAGATAACCTTGTAAGATATTAATATATATATATATATATATATAATTTGTTTTCTTTTAAAGACTAATCCCACTCTTTTTTTTTTTTTTTTTTAGGATTTTATTTATTATTTCCAGAGAGAGGGGAAAGGAGAGAGGCAGAGAGGGAGACATCAATGTGTGGTTGCCTTTCACTTGCCTCCAGCCACGGACCTGGCTGGAGACCTGGCTTGCAACCTGGTTATGTGCCCTGGCTGGGGAATTGAACCAGTGACATTTGAGTTCGCAGGCCGACGCCTTATCCATTGTGCTACCAGCTAGGGCCAAGACCTGGCTTTAAGTATACATATTATTGCATTTTTTTAGACTGGTAAATTTAGGATTAAAGAACCCCAAGTTCATTCATACCAAGTATTGAGGTAGTACTTGAATTAATAACTTTGGCCTGGTTCCAGAATTGGTGTTCATAATAGCTTTGCTCTGTTGCTTGCCTTCTGGGAAAGGAACTTTTTTAAAAAATAGAGAGGGACTTTTAGATCATAATTACTTGATTTTCATTTCCTCTTGCAATTCGTACCATTCTAAGTGAGAAAAAGAACAAGTAATCCAGCTTTTCCAGTACCAAATGATTTTAAAAATTTGGAGTAAGGTCAAATAGACAGAATCTTTGTCCTTTAGTGTAGGGTAAACTGCTGCTTTTAAAAAAAGATTTTATTTATTATTTTTAGAGGGAGGGGAAGGGAGAGAGGGAGATAGGTATCAATGAATGGTTGCCTTTCACCTGTCTCCAGCCACAAACCTGACTGGAGGCCTGGCTTGCAACCTGGTTATGTGCCTTGGCTGGGGAATCAAACCAGCGACCTTTGGGTTTGCAGGCCGGCACCTTATCCACTGTGCTACCAGCCAGGGCAACTGCTGCTTTTTAACGGTTTAATTTATGCATTTGCAAAAATTTGCTCTTAAACTATTGCCAAGAAAAGTGGGTGTTTCTAAATATCTGATAAGTTTTAAAATTTGTTTTTCAAGGATATTGTTTTGGTTACTGTGAGACTCAGAATTGAACTTGGGATCCTCTAATTGGGCAGATCTTTTTTCCCCAGCCTCATTTTATTACTATTTTGTCATTTTTCCCTTTACCAGGCTTAAAGTTAAAAAAAAAAAAAAATATATATATATATATATATATATATATATTTCTTTTAGCTCTCAGCATTTTTTGGAAATGGGGTAGAGAAAGGTATAAAATTTTAAGAGTCACAGATCTGTTTTATTGAAATTTTTTTAAAAGTGTGAGAGAGGAAGGGGAAAGGAAAGATGGTGAGAGAGGGATACAGACACAGAGAGAAAGAAACTTAGATTTGCACCCACCAGCTTGTCTCTTGTGTACACCCCAACTGGTGATAGAACCCACAGCTTTACTGCACCTGGACGATGCTCCAACCAACCCAGCTAGCTACCTAGCCAGGACCTAGTTGCAGATCTTTTCTTTTTCTTTCTTTCTTTCTTTTTTTTTTAAATTTTGTTGTTGTATTACATCCATCCCCTTTTTCCTCCCCTCTGTTCCCCTCCCCATGCACCCATTCCCCCCAAAGTCAATCCCACCTGTTGTCCATGTCCATGGTTCCTTTATACTAGGTTCTTGTCTAAACTGCTCCCCTTCCTTCCCTCGGCCTCCCCCCTCCCCCCAACCCCTTTCCCCCTGACCACTGAAGGCCTATTCACTGTATTCATATATTTGGTTCTGTTTTGCTTGTTGTTAGTTTTGCTCATTATTTTCCCGCAATGGGTGAGATCATATGATATTTGTCCTTCACTGACTGGCTTATTTCACTAAGCATAATACTCTCCAGTTCTATCCATGTTGTTGCAAAGGGTACAAGTTCCTTCTTTCTTTCTGCTATATAGAATTCCATTGTGTAAATGTACCAAAGTTTTTTGATCCAGTCATCCCCTGATGGGCACTTAGGCTGTTTCCAGCACTTGGCTATTGTAAATAGTGCTGCTATGAACATAGGTGTGCATAGGTTCTTACGAATTGGTGTTTTAGGATTCTTTGGATATAGTCCAAATAGTGGAATTGCTGGATCAAAAGGCAGTTCCATTTTTAGTTTTTTAAGGAAACCCCATACTGTTTTCCACAGTGGCTGCACCAGCCTACATTCCCACCAACAGTGCATGAGGGTTCCCTTTGCCCCGCATCCTCACCAACACTTGTCTGTTGATTGATTTGTTGATGATTGCCATTCTGACAGGTGTGAGATGGTATCTTATTGTGGTTTTAATTTGCATCTCTCTGATGACTAGTGATGTTGAGCATTCTTTCGTATGCCTCTGGGCCCTTTGTATCTCATCCTCAGTGAGTTGTCTGTTCAGGTCCTTTGCCCATTTTTTAATTGGGCTGTCTGTCTCCCTGGTGTTGAGTCGCATTAGTTCTTTATATATTTTGGAGATCAGACCCTTGTCTGAGGTATCATTGGCAATTATGTTTTCCCATACAGTTGGTTCCCTTTGAATTTTGCTGATATTTTCTTTAGCTGAACAGAAAC
>PVIW01013250.1:0-28213 GCA_004026585.1 Noctilio leporinus
CCTTTGCAACAACATGGATGGAACTGGAGAATATTATGCTTAGTGAAATAAGCCAATCAGTGAAGGACAGGTATCATATATTCTCACCCATTACGGGACAATAATGAGCAAAACTAACAACAAGCAAAACAGAACCAAGTGTATGAATACAAGGAATAGGCCTGCAGTGGTCAGGAGGAAAGGGGTAGGGGGTAGGGGGGAGGCAGAGGCAAAGAAGGGGAGCAGCTTAGACAAGAACCTAGTATAAAGGAACCATGGACATGGAAAACAGGTGGGATTGACTTTGGGGGGAAAGGGTGGGTGGGGAGGGGGACAGAGGGGAGAAAAAAAGGGATGGATGTAATACAACAACAATAAAGTTAAAAGAAAAAAAAATCATAAAAAAAAAAAAAAGAATAGGGAGCAACTGCTTAGTATATGTAAACTGAATACATAGTATACACAAAGCCCTATGCATCACATAGTTTATTTTATCTAATTTTTGCTATTATCACACCTATACATGACTGAAATGGGAGTGAGGAACACAGCCCAGGGTTTCTCAGTTAAAAAAACAAACAAACAAACAAACAAAAAAACCTTGCTAAACCCTAATGAAAGTCCATATTTCATGTTGAAGCCTTATCAGAAATAAATGGTATAATTATCTGGAAAGCATCTGATTGGTATGTAGCTTTTAGAAACTAATCAAACCACATCTATAAATAAAATATAATCATGACACTAGTCACAATATATTGTTAAGGAAAAAATGGGATAAAAATTATATATGTAGTATGATTCTAATCATGTTTAACATAATAAAAAGACTAGAAGGGAATATACCAAAATGTTAAAATAGTTTAGCCCAACTAACAATACTCACAAAAATAGCCTAAATTTAAGAGATTTATGTACCAAGGCGTTCTTTACAGTGTTTTTTAACAGCAAACCTCTAGAAGTAACTTAAATATCCAATATTTTTAAAGGATAAATAAATTATGATCTGGTCATACGATAAAATGTACAGCAATCATCAAGAGTGATTTTTTTTTTCAATACTTTTGGCAAGACCTTGGACCTTGCCTGCAGCCAGCTGCTCCGGGGGCAGAGACCCAGACCAGCCATCTGCCCAATGCGACAGTGAGAGGCAGGGCCACAGACGACAGAAATCAACCATTTCTACTGGGCCTCCTGGAAAATCTGTTAGGGGATAAAGGGCTAGCTTTCCTCTCTCAGGGGACCTCCCATGTGTTAGGGATTCAATATGGATCCAGGAAACCACAGATTAAGTGGGGCTGATACAGAACAAAACAGAAAGACTTTTTATTTAAATCTCACCTCCTGACTACTTACCCTCAGGCACCCTGCACATCCTAGATAGTGAGTTTTCTGTAGGTACCAATGTGACCATTCACTTCTGAATCCCTAAGGAGAATAGCACCATTGTTTTCATTGTTGTCAGCCTTGGCTCTGCACGTGGGGTCAGCCAGCTGCCAGCTAGCAGACCCAATCCAGCCCACCATCTGCTTTGTAGGTTAAGTTTTAAAAGAACGTACTCACACCATTTTTGTGACCATAAAAACAGTCATGATACATTACTAAAGAAAAATGCTTACTGAGAAGTCTAGAAGAGAATGTGTTGGCTGATCTGATACCTCTTTTGGCCCACAGTTCATCAAAGTGTTAAAATAGCTTCCCCCTCGTCCAATACCACAATCCTGTTATAACAAGTTTGCCCATTCCACAGAATGATTGCCCCTGGAGAGTGGAATTGTGGTGACTTAGTCCACTTTGTTACACTATTTTACATTTTCTATAATTCTACCTCTACTCCTATCCCAAGAGGTGGGAGGCAGGGCCCTGAAGGAAAAATCCGAAACCAAGCCCTGAGGCTCAAATGAATCTCATCCTTACAAAGACAGGCTGCCATCTGTCATGGGCCTCTGGGGCAGGGAGGACGCAGGTGGACCTGAGCTTCCCTTAAAGGCCTAGCTCCTTGAAGGCCTAGAAACACCATCCTCTGGGTGCAGCTGTCTATAAAATATAATCTAATTTAAGATGATTTTTTTAAACCTGAGCCATTCCTGATACATTAAAATTCATTTAATTTCATTGTAAAATCCCGATCCAAGGACACAGCGCTGTGACCCCACAGGGACATTTGGAACTTCCCTGTGCTCTCTCAGTCCCCAGCTTCCGTTTATTTCTGCCGTATTCATGCCTCTGGTTCAGAACTTTTGTCATCCAGAGCACTCGGCTTCCCTCTGGTTGTTCACTGATCTGATAGCTCGCCTGGATTCTGTTCGGAGCCTGTTAGTGACCAGCAAACAGTCCGCGGTGTCCACTATGGCCCTGACTCCCTGCTGGCCACCCACCCAGCCAGCACCCTTGCAATAGCTCCTAATCCGGCCCTTAGCACCCGTACAACCACAGCACTCTGGTAGTGAAAGTAGCAGTCCCGAGGAGGAGTCAGATTTTATTTCTGGAGGTGATATCAGCCAGGGTTTGAGTGGCTCCTGGTTATAGTTAACCTCAGGGCGACTAGCTCAGACACGCTCAGGCGATTTGAGTGCTATTTTTGCTGTTTCTATCTCGTTGTCTACACTTGTCACTGTCTCTCTTTTCCACCGAGCTTTGCAGTTACCATTCAATTTTGTGTCGAATAGAATCACTGATTCTTTTGCTTATAAATTCTTTTAAAATTTTTATTGGTTAATTTTAGAGAGAAACAGTGATTTTGCTGCTGTTGTTGCTGTTCCACTTATTTATGCGTTCATTCTTGAGTCTTGTGTGTGCCCTGACTAGGGAATGAATCTTCAACTGGCATATGAGGAAGACACTAACCAACCTAGCAACCCAGTCAGGTCTCTAGAATCTCTGATTCTGAACAGAGTCAGACCCGTCCGCTGGACCTCAGGTGTCCCGTGTCCCGTGTCCCGTGTCCCGTGTCCCGTGTCCCCAGTGGTTCTTTAATAAAGCTGGGTGCTTATGAAACAAGCAGAGGGAAGGGTCTCCAGCAGCGCTGCACAGCTCCCTGCCCTGGAGGTCTTTAAACTTGACCTCTCTCTGGGTTGCAACTTCAACCGCACTTTACACTCAGGGTGAATTTCATTTCCATTCAATCTGAGGAAGCTGGAGCAATAATTCAGGCCTCCACCTCCTAGTCTTGTGACGGATTCCACCTGCACCTGCTAATGAAATGGGAACAACTTGTAATCAGGTCCTTGTCCTGAAACTTCAGACAGCCTTGATTCCCTGCCTGGGTAGCAGCAATCCCTCCCCTTACCTCAGGGGTTCGTCCCAAACCCCACCAGGGGTGCCTTAACCACAGGTAGTACCAAATGCTATATTTTGTACCCTATGTTTTCTCCAATAATACATAACCTGTGATAAAGTTCAATGTATAAATTAGGCACAGTAAATATTAGCAATAATAACTAGAAACAAAACGATAATTATAACAATATACAGTAAGAAAATTTATGGGAATGTCCTCTCAGAACGTCTTATTATATTGTACTCTCCATCTTCTTGTGATGATATAAGATGACAAAATGTCTTATTAAATCTTTCACCTTTTCGCTTTATGGAAGCACTTGACGGCTTCCCTTTGGCACTTCTGTATTGCCAGCATTATTACTCTTGTGCTTTGGGGCCATTATTAAGTAAAATGAGGGTTACTTGAACACAAGTTACGTGACACCAAGACAGTTAAGTTCACACAGCAGGGAAATGCTGGACAAAGGGATGATTCATGTCCCAGACAGGGGAAGCAGGACAGTGTGAGATTTTATCACACTACTCAGAATAGTGGGCAATTTAAAACTTATGAATTGTTTATTGAATTATTTATTTTGAGATTTTTCCATTTTGTATTTTCAGGCCATGGTTGATCATGGGTAGCTGAAACCACAAAAAGCAAAACCAGCCCTGGCTGGTAGCACAGCGGATAAGGCGCCGGCCTGTGAACCCAAAGGTCGCTGGTTCGATTCCCCAGCCAGGGCACATAACCAGGTTGCAAGCCAGGTCTCCAGCCAGGTCTGTGGCTGAAGGCAGGTGAAAGGCAACCATACATTGATGTTTCTCTTCCTCTCTGCCTCTCTCCCTTCCCCTCTTTCTAGAAACTAATGAAATAGGATCTTTAAAAAAATAATAATAATTTATTTTAACCTTATTGCAAATTTCTCTTTAATAAAAAATGAAAGGAAGCAATATAAAATTTAAACTAAAAATGTAAGGGAACACTAGAAGTAATTGTATGCAAAGAAATATGAAAACCATCAGAAATAAATTTGCTGGGATTGATGTCTTCAGAGTTGATGAGCCTAAACTGCCTTCAACTTGGAGAGAAACATCTTTTTTAGCTTATAAAACCCCAACTCCTTTCAATATTTAGCAATAGTGTGATGATGGGAGCTAGTTCCAAGCAGCAGGTCAGTACCATTGGGAGAGCCAAGAGGAGGAGGATCAAGACAGATCAGAGAGAAAGGAATAGAAAACCACATAGTAAATGTTGATTATCAAGACCTTATTTGGTATGTATAGCATTAACAAAAGTATACAAAACATATGTAGGTAGCTATAGGTAAACTATATAGATATAAGAAATAAGATTGGAAATATATTGCTAGCAGTAGCTATCTTAGGGTTGGAAGATCATAAATAATATCCAATCCCTTTGTCCTTTCTAAACTTTTCTATAGTTGCTATGTAACACTTTTAAATTTGGGTTAAGGAAACTTTAATAACTATTTATTTCTTCCTTTTAAACCTAGGGATTATTAATAAGATGGTAAGAGAAGGAGGGCAAGTTAGGGTGTCATAAACTCCCCAGTGCATGTGATTGTTTACTCCGAAAAGCCCTTGAGTTGGGAGCTAAAAATAGTTAAGAGCTGGGTGCTGAATTTGGGGAGTCCCACAGGAAGGGCTGTGAACAGGGCAAACAGGGGTTAAGCATAAAGTGAGTGACTTGGAAGGGAGGAAGGTTGGCTGGGGGCTCTCCTTGAAAGGGGGGAGCAGGGGGTCTTCAGGGATCCAGCTTAGAGGGACTGTGGAGGGTGCTGCCCCAGGAGTGGGAGAGTTTTTTCTAAAGGTTCAGGGGAAGAATGGAGTCCAGTGTGATCCCAAAGTCAGCATCTGGGTCCCCCCCAAGTCTCATCAGCTTATCAAGCAGACCTTGCCTCCCAAAGCTAGAATCTGATTTCTGGTCATTTGTAGCCTCTTCACCCAATTTCTTCCTACAGACTTATATGTGACCCCAGGTATGGCCTCATTTGGGTGCTTCTTACACTAAAAGAACTTTTCCACTGAAGTCCTTTCTACAAAAAAAAAAAAAAAATATATATATATATATATATATATATATATATATATATATATACACACACACACAGACATTCTATGTGTCCAAAACTAGAAAGACCTTTGGAAATAGTTTAGCCAACGGGTGCAGTGGGAGGCACAGTGCTTAGTTTAGACACGACAAAACAGGGACCCAAGGAGTTAGGTGGTTTGTCCAGGGTGACTAAGTAACTTGTGGCAGGGCTCCCTAGCATCATTCTCTTTTCTGTGTGTGTTTTTCCATTACCCCATATTGCTCCTTGTTAAACAGGAAGAATAGTCCTTGGCTAGAATATGTCGATTCAATGTTATGTCATAATAGTACTTATGTCTTGACAGAATAATACTTACCATTATATTGTGACTAAAAAATACTTACCATTTATTGAGGCCAATGTGCTCTTTTATAAGCTGTCATTTAATCTTCATTGTAAGAAGGTATTATTAGACTATAGGTTCAAAATAAAAAGCTGACCATCAAAGCAGTTAAATAAATCATCCGCCATCACCTTTTTGGTGGTAACAGACCCAGGGTCTGAACCAATTTATCTGAATCCAAATATATTTTCTTAACGCTCCATGAAGATATGCTGATGGGTGTGTATCTGCAATGGAATATTATTCAACCCTGAAAAAGAAGGAAATCCTGCAATTTGCAACAACATGAATGAATCTAGCAGACATTATGCTAACTGAAATAAACCAGATACAAAAAGACAAATACTGTATGATCTCACTTATAAGTGAAATCTAAAAAACAGTTGAAGCTGTAGAAGCAGAAAACAGAATGGTGGGTGCCAGGGTCCAGGGCCGGGGTGTGGGGGGTAAGTGAGATATTGGTTAAACGGTACATAGTTTTTCAAGATGAATAAGCTCTAGAAAACTTATGTACAACAATGTAACTATACTTAATACTTTATTGCATACTTAAGATCTATTAAGGAGGTAGATCTTAAGTGTTTTTACCACATTAAAAAAATTTAAAAAAGAAAAGAAAGATGCCCTGGCTGGTAGCACAGTGGATAAGGCACCGGCCTGCAAACCCAAAGGTCGCTGGTTCAATTCCCCAGCCAGGACACATAACCACGTTGCAAGCCAGGTCTCCAGCCAGGTCTGTAGCTGGAGGCAGGTGAAAGGCAACCACACATTGATGTCTCTCTCTCCCTCTCTGCCTCTCTCCCTCCCTCTGAAAATAAATAAAATCTTTTAAAAATATATAGTGCACTCTAAAAAAAATAATAACTGAGGTGATAGCTATGTTAATTAACTTAATTGTGGTAATTATTTCACAATATATACAAGGGGAACACACTAAAAAACATAAGTTATTAATTAAAGTTTGGGTATTTAGTCTTACATGTTTAAGCTTCAGTCACCTTCAAAGTACTCTCCATTTAATGCGACACGCCTATCAAGGCATTTTTTCCACTGCTCCAAACAGTTTTTGAATTTGTTGATTCTGATACATTTTAGTGCTTTTGCCATTCTTTGTTTCACCTCTTCCACATAAGCAAAACTTTTCCCTTTGATCACCATTTTTCACCTGGGGGAACAAACAAACAAAAATGTCACTCAGGGAGAGTGGTACATGAGGGTCATGCCCTCCCATCTTTTGGTCAAAAATGCTGAACACACAGCACAGTGTGGGCAGGTGTACTCGTAAATCACCAATCATGAAACAAGCAAATGCATTGAGTCTTCAAAACAAAAAATTCACTGGAGCTCAACACAGCTTCTCACAACACCACCAGCTGGTACATTGATAGAGATAGGTTCCTAGACCACTCACCTGATCGGGGAAACCTTTGCTACAGGAGCCTGCCCCTAGGTGATAATTCTGGTTATTTTGGGGTCTCCCCATCATATGCATATCAAATTGTACACCATAAATACATATAATTTTTCATTGTCAATATGCAGTATGGCCCAGTAAGAATGTTTAATTAAAAATATACCTTGACTGCTTTGACTGCAATGTCATGTTTGAAAGAGACATATATAAACTTGGATACCACCAGAAAGCACTAAGGAATTAAGTTTGGCTTTGAAGGCCAAAAAAAGCCCCTCTGAAAAACAGCCTGATACTTTGCTCATAACGGTTCACAACAGTCTTTTCTGGTAAGGAGCAGAGGTTGCATTCCTGGGAGGTGGCAAAGAAAGAACCTCAAGACATTTGGGAGATCTTAAACCTGAAGAATTCACCCATACCCAAGGTAGGACGGGCAAAGGCTGATGGCAACTATATGGCTTGGCTTCTCAGCTTTGAGAGGCTAATTAAAGTCCAATCTGAAGATTCCTTATGAAATTTCAACAAAGCAGAGTTAAAAGGGCCTCTATATGATCAACTGCTATTCTTGTTATGTTTATGCAAATAATCATGCTAAATTCATTACAACTAGACTTATGAGTTAAATAAATTAGTCTTAACTTGGCTATCTTTAACATGAGGGTGATTTATAGAGAATAAATGTGTTTCAAAAAGAACTCTAACAGACATTTGTAGACATTAGATCTGGTTGTTAACTGCCTTTGAAGTTTTATAAACTAGTGTTCCTTTTTTCTGTCATTCTTTAATTTGAAATTATTGAGAAGTAAAACTTTGTGTTTTTTTCCCTCCTAAGCCTTGCAATTGCAAATTGCAACTAGAAGGACATGATGTAAACTTGAGAAATTGTCACAGCAGTTCTCAACTAAACAATCTCAGTGACTGATGCTAGGTAAGCCATGTAGAATTTACCCAAGTGCCTAATGACTGCAGACCAGGAGAGAAGATCAGATTGCCACTGCCTGCCTTCCAGACAGCAAAAGAAGCTTTGACACTTACATCTAAAACTCTTCTCGACTGACAATCTTACAGACTTGGCAACTGGTTTTTATGTGGGATCTGACCTGAAAATATCAAGCCAAAGTCAATATAATTAAGTTAAAACATCATATGACTCAATACTTTCAGGACAGACCTTGCATATAATTTGCTCTGATCGTTCACTCTTCCTTTTTTCAATTTGTTTTTATGGACGTACCTCTTATTAAATACCCGGTTGCTTGCTTACACAGGGTAACTCCATGGAGTTGCCAGGATAAGAATTTTTACCCTGGACTTGTTCTTGTTTTACTCATGCATGCAAAGCATTATTATGTTGTATTACTATACCGTGGTAATGCTTTACACACTCAAGTGAAAAAAAAGGATGCACAGTGAAGTTTTTATGAGAACTGGAAAGGAGAAATCTTAGATACTCTTTATGTTTGTCTGTTTTATTTTCGATTAACACAGCAATCTTCAAACGTTTTGCATGGCAAAACATGAACTCTGGCATTTCAATTAATAAATAAAAAGCAAGGTGCCCTCCGAATTTTTACTAGTCTTTGGGACAAAGATCATCCAGAGTTCATCCTGAAAAGCATCTAAATTTAGATATTTGCTGCCAGAGCAAACCCTTCATGTACCAGTAATAGAAGCAGGCAGGCTTTCCAAAGTATGTTAGGCATGTGTTTGCAATACGGTCACAAGCAGGGTCAGGAGCATCTGGCCCTGTGTGCTGGTGACCTGGGGTCTTGCCGTTTTATAGGCCAGTCTCGAAGAGATCTGGGGCTAGGAGCAAAGGAGATTGCACCACAGTGAGCATGGTGGTTTTTAAAATCACATTAGTTGGGCAGCAAGGGTTTTCTTTAAGTACTTTTTAAAATTAAAAATATGTATAGTTGTGCAGACTTTTTTTAATGTCAAAAGCTTACTGGAAAAAAAAAAAAAGGTCTGAGGCAGAATAGTAAGAAGCTAGGAAAATTCCTTGGCGAGTGGAACGGGAAAACTAAGACAAATAGCTGAACCAACTGGATGAGCAATTTCCAGCCACCAGGGCGGAAAGCCCGGGTGCCTAGCAAGGGGCCAAACTAGTGCTGGACTGGCCCCCGGCGCAGTCTTTCCTCCCTTGGCATATCACTAGTCATGCAATTTAGATCCCTGACGTTTTCTCCTCAGAGATAACATGTAGACCTCAACTCCAGGCTCAATTTTCAGCTCCAGGCCCAGAAAAGCAGCAAAACCAAGTGGTGATGCCAGGACCAGCTATAATGACTGATGACCCTGCCCTGGTGCTGACCAATCAGCAGAGACTACAACCCTGAAAGGACACACCCAGAAAAGTAATGAATATTCTATTAAGATCTTCCCCTAAGTCTGCCCCTAAGTCCCCAGCCTGTAAAACTCTGAAAACAAAGGACCCAGCATACCTTCTCCCTCCCTGAAGCATGCCTGCACCTTTCCCTTCCTTCTTTCCTTCCCTAACAAGCACCCATCTCCTGGACTCTAAGGGGCCCCAAAACACTTGCAACCAGGGGAGCAATGGGCAGCAGCAGCTCCTCCCGGACTAGCCTCCTTAACCTTTTCCCTGACTTTCCGGAGGGCTGACAGCAGCCCTGCCTTGGCTCACTTCTTTCCTGTAACATTTCTAGAGAGACAAGGCAGCCCAGCTGTCTCTTGCTTCACCCACCCTAAGCCCTTCCTTGTTTCACTGCCCCCAACTTTCATAAAAATACTTTCCAAAGCACCTGAACTAGTGTTATGAATTCTTCTTCCCTGCATGCAGTCAACAACCCACACACTATGGGCTGGCCCTAGGCAGACCTGCTAGGACCCGGTCCTTTTTCCAGTAACGCATCTACCTCAACCCCTAACTATTATCAGTCCTTTTGTTACCATGCATAGTTATCTATTTATTCATAAGAGAAAGAGCAAATGGGAATCTGGCATTGAGTTTAATAAATGGGGAGCACAAGCCCCCTTGCTTAGCCAAGAAGCTAGCATTTGCGAGACTAATCCACACGCTCCAGGGGACTGTCCAAAAATCCTAGGAGCACTGCCTGCCCTCAGGTACCAGATTGTAGGAACAGTGCAGGGGTAAGTGCTGGACCATAGAGGCTTGTCAGTCTAACTAGGGGGTGGACCTATCAAAAACCTGAAGAAGCTTGGGCAGTTGATTGGTTATTTTGAAGAAGCTCCTGCTTAGAACCCTAGAGAAATGAAGAAGCTCTCTCTCTCCCCCACCTTTCTCCCCCTTTCCTTCCCTCCTTCCCTCCTTTCCTCCCTCTGTTGCCCCATTTGTTCAAATGCTCTCTTGCCCAGGAGCATGTGACCATGTGGGTCTAGCAGCCACTGTGGGTCCACAGCAGACTGCATGGGCTCCAAAAGGACTAAGGTTTAACATGAAACAGAAATTCTGGGCACTGGCCTTGGTTTTGGCCTTGCTGAAGATACAGTTGGACTTTTTCCATAGCAGGATGGAGGGAGGTGGGAAATTGAAATCCCAAGGGACAGATTTCTACCCAAATAAGTCTTGCCACATCACATTCTCCCATGAGAGGGTCTTTGGAGTGCTTTCCTCATAATCTGGTGGAAGAGCCTAATTTCCACTAACACCTTGATCAGGGAACCATGGTTTAAGGTCAGTTATGCGGCCATTGTTTTGGGTATCTTATCTAATTCTCACTCTAGCTCTGATGCTTTTTTATCTTATAGATGCCCACTGGGAAAGACAAAAGGAGTTAGAGGTCAGGATGCTAACAAGTGTTCAGGACAGGGGGGCTTTGTTTCCTGAGTTTCTAAATCACTTCTTCAGGCTTGATTTTCCAAATCTAGATAATAAAGGTTATATGCTTTTTTACTCTTCTTTCCTTCCTCACCCCTCCTAGTCAGTTTTTTTAAATTCTTAGTTTATTCATCCCTTCGTGAAAACCCTGCAAATTACCACAAAAAGTCACTGGAGAATCTTTACTCCCTCTGTGTTCAGTCTCCAGCTCACTTCTTGCCAGCATCAACATTGGCCTCTGAAGTCTTCCTGACTTTTTTCATTCTGGTGTTGCATTCATTTCTCTGTTTTCTTGAGATCTTCTTCTTATACAGTCCATGTCTTGTAAGTCCATGTTTAAGATCATTTTTCTTTGCATAATCTAAGGGATCATAAATCATGCCAAAGACGTTACTTTGCCACCACATAAAATGGGTTCTGAATCATAATTCAAAGATGGCATCTGGTATAGTCAGATATTTTGGCTAGTTTTTCCTGGATTTCTGCCTTAGGTAGTGTTGCTGTCTCAAGATGAAGGACTCAATGACCACTTGTTTTCCCTGAAGTAGTCTGTTGATCATGAACTTTCTGGTCTGGGTATTTACTGTGTCATTCATGACAGTGGTTGATCTTCAAGTAGCTAAGGAGGATCATTCTTTTTCTCTTCTTTTTTTATGATTTATTTTATTTTATATTTTAGAGAGAGGGGAAGGGAGGGAGAAAGAGAGGGAGAGACACATCAATATATGGTTGCCTCTCACACCTCCTAGAGGGCAACCCAAGCATGTGACCTCTTGCCTCTTCCATTTTCCCTCTCACCTCTTCCATTTCCCCCTTCTCTTGACATAAAAGAAGCCTGAACTCTCTACTTTCTTAAAATCGATTTGAGGCACTACTAGGTCTCTCATTTTCTTGGTTGGCACCTTCTCAATTAATAAATCTTTCCTTTTCCAAACTCTGTTGTTCAGAGTTTTAGCCTTTTGAAGCATCAGGCATATGGACTAAGGACCGGTAACAACAGCATCAAGTGAGCTTACTAAAGTGAAAAAGTCATGGTCTGGAGACTGGTGTGCCAGCCTCTAAAGAGACCATTTCTTAAGAACGCAAACGACCAGGAACAGGCGAGGTTTGCAGCAAATATTCTTGAGCAAGTGCAGCCCTTTCCTACCTGCTAGAGGATTCCTGGGAGGGCTGCCTATTAAGCAAAAGGGAACCACAGATGGAAAAGACACATTCTCAGAAAATGCAGGCCTTTAGAAGGAGGACATGCCTCTTAAATGTCACAGGGTGGCAAGAAACTGGAAATGAAGTTAAAGTCCACTAGGGCCAGAAAGAGGAGTTTTATGTGGACTCATACCATCTGTGGGGCAGGCTACTGAGCAGTGCTAAGAATGGGAATATGGTCACTTTTAAAACTGGCACGCTTGTGACCAGATGCCATGAGCAGGAGAAGGTATGTGTTCATACCTGACAGGCGTTTGCAACAAGTCATGTGACAAGGTGATAAGTGGTGTCCCTTGGAGAATCAGGCCTACCTAGAGCAGTCAGGGCAGGAGTGATTTATGACAAAATATCAGGTTTCTTCTGAGACCAGATAGGCCACTTGAGTTCTCACTGCTGGGGAAGTAATTAAGAAGAACGGTAATATCAGGTGTCCTGTGGCAGAAGAATAAAGAGAAGAGCCGGGAATGTCATCACAGTACAGGGAGGGTGCAAGTATGCCTCAGCTCCCTGACGTCAGAGCCCAGGGTCCCCAGTGAGGAGCAGTCACCTTATCTGCATCTCATGGGACAAATATGGGCACAAACAGGATTTGGAGGCCACCAAGGTACCAACTCCTGGCATCTCATGGGCTTCAATCTCTGAAGGACAGTCTCAAGAACAAAGCAAGTGTTGTCGCCACACTCTACCCCGAGACAGAAAGCTCACTTTAGTGTCGGTTGTGAGGAAAAATACCTTGTGGCAGACTAATTCCTGAGGAAAAGCTCTGGGAGGGGGAGAGGGAGCTCACCCTCCAGGTGGCAGAAGACTTGCCTATTTTCCCAGATATCTCAAAATGGGAAATTCTCCATCTATATCTTTCCTCAGTGAAGCCTAATGCTACTATGTTTTTTAATGATTTTATTCATTTATTTCTTTTTAGAGAGAGAGGAAGGGATGGTGAAAGAGAGGGAGAGAAATATCGATGCAAGAGAGAACCATTAATTGGTTATCTCTCTGAACCTGCAACCCAGGCACATGCCCTGGCCAGGAATCAAACCGGCGGCCTTTTGCTTTGCAAGACATCACCCAGCCAACTGAGCCATGCCAGTCAGGGCAATGCTACTATGTGTGACCCCAAGTTTCAAATGGCCTAGCAGAGCCCATGACTGCCTGTCTGGGAGTGGGTGGGAGCAGCACCCCAGAGGGGCAACTCAAACCTTTCCTGTTAATGACAAAGCCAAGGAGAGTTGGACCTCTGCCTCCAAAAGGGCTTTGGAGCTGAGTCACTCTTACCTCACAAGAGAAGAAGGGAGGGCAGAGGTGGGCCTCAAGACTGGGAGATGCAGAGGCCATGAGCAAATAATGTGTTTACTCTCCCCTTCACTCAACACTCTGAGAGGTATTGTGTAACAGACTTGCAGAGATGTTAAAAATGTCTGGAGGAATACTTGGGGGGGGGGGATGTATAATTTGCTATTTATGATATTCTCTGTTTTTGAAGACTAGAACATTCTTGTTGGAAGGGAGGTGAGTGTAAAAACGCAACTTGCTGAAAAAGAGAGAGGGTTGGGGGGTTGTCTAGGAGGAAGATGGTAGAGATCATAGAAAAGGAGGAAACTCAAGCTTGCGGCTGGAGAGAGGCCCAGAGAGAGGATGTCTAGAGAAAAGGAGTAGCTGAGGACAGGTCTGAGGTAAGGGAACAGATGTTTAAAGGGAGTTGTTACAGAGTGTTGTGGTGTGAGGTGCCATATAATCCTTTGTTAAAATCCTTCGGTGAAATAATTCATTGGTGTTTTGCAACTGTAACGTGCTGCAGGGGAAAAGCCCAAAGTGCTGAGGCCGTAGTTGGTCAAAGGATCCAGATGCATTCAGGGGCTGGGTATAAACGCAATGCCAAGAGTCACATTCTAATGAACACTGGTGGTATGTGTGGCTTCATAGCAGGTGGGGCAAAGAGGAGAGACTCAGAGAAGGCCCCATAGGAGAGGAGGCACCAGAAGTGAGCCCTAAAAGAGGAACAGCATTTCTTCTACAACTGGGAACAGAGGAACTTCAAGTACAAGAGGCCAAGAGCAGAGGCAGAGAGGTGTCAAAATGTTTGGTATGTTTACAGAGTGGCGATTGTCTACATGGGGAAGAAGAGCGAGCTGAAGGGAAAATAACAAGAATGGCTGGAGGAACAAGGGCTGTTTGGCAACCTTAAAACTTAGAGACAGTCACGGATGCTCTGAAGAGCAAAACAAGGAGTGTCATATGCTATTTGCAAGAAGACAGAATACAGAACAATATACTATATCCCTGAAACCAGAGGCCCCACCACCACCCTCCAAGTATCTGCCTTCTTCAAAAGAACAGGCCAACCTGGATTGTAAACACTGTATAAAATAAATCACATTACAGCTTAAATCTCACTCCGTTTCAGAAGATTCGCCCCAGACTTGTCAGATCTGCTTATATTCTAGCCCCAGCAAAGAAAAGCACTGCTGCTACCTGGCCATGCTCACTGACTTGTAGGGTCCACATAACTTCCAAGGCCCTTCACCAAAGCTGTGACCACTCAGACTCTGGCTGCCTGAGCAGCTGTCACATCCACAGTAGTCCTCCGCCTGCCTGTCTCCAGGGCTGCCTGGCTGATGATCCCCTCCATCCCTTCCTCTCTGATTTATTATGGACAACACTGTACCCATCTTTCGTAAGAGAGTCTGAGAGTATCATCACGCAACCAGTCCAAGTAGATCCCAGGGGTTCTGGTGGCACTATTTTTTTTTCCTCTCAGGTTATAGAAATCATTCCATCAATTTTGTATCATAGTCCACCTAGTATGCTTCCACCTACTGAACACCTACTAGGTTTCTGTGATATGAAATGAAGGCCCAGGATGGGAAATTTGGCTGGTTGGAGCAAACTCCTGATGCACCAAGGTTTCTGGTTCGATATTCCCAGTCAGGGCACATGCAAGAATCAAACAGTGAATGCATCAATAGGTGGAATGACAAATCAGTGTTTCTCTCTGTCTGTTTCCTATCCTCTATCTCTAAAAAAAAATCAACCAATACATAACAAAGTGGGTAAGACATGATCCCTGACCTCAGGGATCTCAGAGGGTACTCAGTTGGGAGAGGCATGTAAATAAACATGGACAATTAGTGTGATGACTACTGGGAAGGAGTTAAGGACAGTTTTCTGGAAGACACAGGGGAGATAACTAGCCCACGGGAAAATAGGGAGGAAAAGAGGGACTCTCCCAGGAGAGAGGACCCACAACCTGACTTCTGGAAGGAAGAACAGGAACCAGTCTAGTGAATGGGCTGAAGGGAAGGAGGGGATGTAGGAGGCAAGAAGAATAGGATATGAATGGGAATGGCCAGGAGAGAGAGTGAGTCCTATGGGCAGGTGTGGGCAGTTTATTGATAATGGTGTTTAGACTGCAGAGATGGACCCTGAGGTACATCAGGAAAGACCTGTGTGCACTGCCAGGGAGTTGAGATTTATTAAGGCAGTGAGGACCCACCAATGCTTAGTTGCCTGGAAAAACAAAAATCCATGCAAGAAAGGAAACTGTACTCTTTGACTCTGCACTGAATAATAAATAGTCTAATAACAAACACTGAATAACTATTTAACATAAATTATAACATTGGAATGATGGGATGACAGGGATGATAACTTATTTCCTTAGTAGAAAATAGTCATACACTATATGGAAATAGAGATTAAGTATCAGAATAATTTAAATAGTTGCAAGTGGTTGCTTTCAGAGAATCAGGAAGGGGAAGGGTAGGAGATGGCACTGCCATGGCACCACTGACCCTATAATATTTAACTTTGTAAATAAACTATTTAGAAAAATAATTGGGTACCTACATTAATGTAAACAATTTTTCATGCATTTGTGAATTCCAATTTCACACTGAGTGACCTGGGACTATCCTTTCTGTAGTTTCTTCTTCACCTGTAAAGTGGGATAATACCACCTATCTTGAATTATTATGAGGGTTAAAGGATACACACACACACACACACACACACACACATATATACACACATATACATACTTACATATATGTGTAAATATACTGTGTATATAGTGTCTAGCACTAAGTCTGGAGCTTAGTGGGAACTCAATAAATTGCAGACATTTTCATTTTCAATAAGAAATGAGAAAGAAGCCTAAAAAAGCACGTTTAAAGGGACTGGATACCTGCCTTCTATACTATATATACCTCTAGTCATTGCAACACAACCAGATTTAATAAAGGCATGACTGTATTCATAAAAAATAGAAAAGAGAGGTTACAACTGTGATATATCAGAACCCAAAAACTAGTTCAATGTTTGAATGTCAGAAAACAAAATCTGCAGAAACAAAACGACAAAAGAATGTTCTTTGGTGAATCTATCCGCCTTAAACAATAGGGATTTGCAACAATTTTGACTTGCATGTACGTCTAATATAAAAAGGTAACCTGAGATTTAATATAGGTAACAGTAACATATTTGCATAGCGTCTCCCTGCACCTTCTGGCAACGAGGGCTCTAAACCCTTTCAGCTCTCAGGCCTTCAGATTTCACAACTGGGAATCGAGAGGTCAAATTTAAAAGATCTCTCTAAGCTTCTGTGGAAATGTGCTTTTGCCTTGGACGTTTCCATGTAGGTTTCTCACTAGACTCCTAAAACGGACGCATTTCCTTAACCTGTCTCTAACTAAAACAAATTATTTCCGAATCAGCAGCCCCCGGATTGAGCCTTATCACTCTCGCACGCGACCGACATCGCCCAATAGCAGGAAACCCAAGTGGTCTCCGCTGTCACCCCCAGAGTGGGAACTACATCTCCCAGGGTGCCCGAGAGTGGGGAGCCCACTTGGATTGGCCAAGGGTCCATGACGCGCAGTGTTTTGGCCCGGACGGTCACATGTTTCCTTTGTTGTGAGCTGCGGCGGAGACTGGTGGCTCTTACAGTCTCCGGGGCTGCAAGGAGCGCTGCGCCGCCCGTCGCTAACGGACCGCGGAGTAGGCGCTGCTGGCCACTGCTGCTGGCCGCTTCCAGCCTTCGCCAGAGGTACCCGGGGATGACAGGTTTGGGACCGGCCGGAAGGCGAAGAATTGGCCAGAACCGGGGCGGAGGGGCGACCGAGTTCACGACCCGGGGGTTGTCTGCAAAGGGGGAAGCCAGTGGCGGCCGGCCTCTCGCGGCCAGACAGGGGGCGGGGAGTCACAGGAGAGATTGCGGTTGGGGCTGCAGGGCCCCTGTGTAGGGCGAGGGGTCTGCAGGGCTTCCCGAGGGGTCTTCTGCCTCGGCTCGACAACTGCAGTCCTTAAAGGAGGGCACCCCCGCCCCCTGGCACGGCCGCCCCGGAACCGCGGCGCAGCTGACGCGCCCCGCGGGGGCTGGGTTGGGAGGGGCAAGGCTGCCAGGGCTGGGGGTAGCAGGTGCGGGTCACCCCGTCGCCTCCAGGGCGGGAGCAGCTGGCGGACGGAGCTGGGGAGACGGGTCCCGCGTGTCGCCGTTGGCTTCGAACCAGACGCTGCTGTTTTTTAATCGGAGAAAGCACTGAGACAGCGAAGGCCACAGATCAAGCCTTCCTGTTTGGTGGGGGCGACCGTGGTCTGTCGGGGACCGCTGTCGGGGTCCAAGCCGGTCCTCAGGCCACGGGCCCGAGAAGCCTCAGTAAAGCAGTTGCGAAATGTGCTGGGCACTGTCACCTGACCGTTCCCCCCGCCCCTACACCGTCGTTCCCCCCACCCCCCGCCCCACCCGCGAGCCTTTGTTTACCACGGATCGCGGCCGGGCTCTCGCTGAGAACCCGGGCCTGGAGGACCGTCCCTGGGGAACCGTGGCGGGCGGGGTTGCGGGTGTTCCGCCGGCGGAGTCTCCGCCTAACCCCTCCACCTTCCTACCACTCCAGGACTTGGTTTCTTAATTTAGTTCCTAATTTCCCCGCCCCTGAGTTCTGCACTTTCTTGGCGCAGACTGTTACCGCGGTCGGGATTGGGCGCCTGCGGCAGCTCGCGGGGCGGGAACTGCAGGGCGAGTTCCGTGTGTTTATTGGCGGCTGTCTTGTCGCTAGGTGGTCCTGCCCAGGCAGTTCTTCCCCGCCCCCTTGAAGGTGACCTGGAGGACGCGCGAGGGCGCGCGCCCTGGGCTCCTCTGCGGCTGAGCTGGCGGTGCGCGCTCCTGCACTGTAGCACCCTAGCGGGGACCGAAGGACCCGCACACTCGCGAGACAGCCCTGCAGCTCCTACCGGAACCTTGGGCCCGCTCTTTGTCTGTAGGGAACCGCAGCAGTGGCGGGTCCTGGAGGACTGCAGAATTAGCTCCGTTTAACCTGCCAGAAGGATTGGGGGGAAGTTCTCTTGGGAATTTGTTCTTGATGGTTCTGTAAACAAGGTTTAAATAGCTAAGTAAGGACCATAACTCCGTATTTTAGGGTGCCTCAGTCACCCCTGAGGCAATGTCTGTGCATAGCTAGTTTGGTGGATTTTAATGCGTAATCTTCTGCGCCCTTGAACGGCACTTCAAAAATCCCGTCTTGGTATTTGCAATACAGGCTGTTAGTTAGGTCCACCACCAGCGGAGGTTGATTTTTTATTAGGTACGGAAAATAGTTTTGAAATCTGCCAGCCAGGTCTGTAGCTGGAGGCAGGTGAAAAGCAATTATACATTAATGCTTCTTTCCCTCTCTGCCCCTCTCCCTTCCTCTCTTTCTGGAAATAATAATTAGGCCTTAAAAAACAAACAAACAACCTTTCCTTTAACTTCCTTGTTTTCTGTCCTTACATTAAAACCCAAATAAATACCACTTGTTAAACAAGCAACTGCAGTTATTTTCCTATATACTTTTTAAGATCCTAGTCTATTAAAAACAATAACTAAACTAGCTTTTTTTAATGTAAGAGTTTGTCACTTCCTAAATTCACATTAAGGCTACAGTTTAGATTTTGGCACATCTTAAAGTCTACTAAATTGGTGTTTAAATTAGGCTTTATTCAGTGTTTACTAAAATTTTTATCTTTGTAAATTTGTATTACCACTAAGGTAAATAAAACCACTTGACTTGCAAACACTTTTATACATAGAGAAGTCATTAAAATACCAGCTCTCAAACCTGTTCAAGTGGCGGAGCACCATGCACATTCAGCTCATTTTGATAAGAGAAACGAAAACAATTTTGCTAACAGAAGCATAACTATAATATATATCTAGTCTTTTGACTTTAAAATAAAGCAATGCATTAAATACCTAAAAGAACCACGTTCGCACAATAAAACTAATGAAGTTAAGTTTACCTGTCAAGTCTAATGAGAAGCATGAGTAGGCTCAATAGGACAGCTTAATACCAGGTATGATGTATGATGATTAATGATTTATTTTTCTTCCTTTGTGGATACTAGTAACCAAATGTTTTAAGGCCAGGGAGAAAAACAGTAAGTGGAGAAATCTAATGTTTTTGGTTCTGTGATTTAGGAAAGATAGCATTCTTATAGCATGTTCGGTCTGACATTATTTAAGGACTCCTAAATTTTTCATCATCACATACCTCTTATTTCTTCTCTTCCTCTCATGAAAGTCATAATGTACTGATCATTTGACTTCCTAGTAAACAAAGGATATTCACCACTTGCTATAATTCTAGACAAAGAAATTTCGGATTTTGGTTGGTTTCTGATATCTTAAGTTGGTAAATATGTTCTTGGTGGTTCTATTAAGAAATTAGAAATGTTGGAAATAGCAGCTTGAAGACTGGACTTTAAATATTACATTTGTAAAACGATTCAGGAGTTGCCGCTGAAAGGGTAAAGCTTTAAATTGAGAAATCAGATTTATAATTTTTAAAAAGTAATCATTACATATAATGGTATAAATAAATTAGCTTTTGAAAAACTAGGTGAAAATATCTGAAATTTACAAAAATTGCTTGGTTTTACATAATACCGTGTTAAATATAATTTTCTAGTTACTTTAATGGATTTCATATTATGTTGCAGTTGTTTTCCTTCCTCCTTTTGAGTTACTATGTATCTCTAATGATGAGCCTCTTCTTGGTTACTCTTTTTGTTATCTCTGCTAGGTTATTTGCTCAAGGTTAGATCTGAGAAAAAGAAGTTGTGTCAAGCATAGCATGTAGCAATTCCCTACTGCATGTTGTAGGGACTGGTTTCCTTTGCTCCCTAGTATTTTATTAGTCCTTATTAGCCCCCTCATTAATCTACACTAACTTTAAGGCTGATTGTAACTTATTTCTTTGTCTAGATTTCTGCATTCTAAAGGAAAAATAAGCTTGGTTGCAGTGCAGGTACACTCTAGATTAATTCTGATAGTGGACATCTTCTTTGGACTGTGTATGCTGACCTCTTCTGTCTCTCGTGCTTACTACCTATTAGGTGAGTTAAGTATTAGCTAAAAACCCTGCAGAAAATGCCCAGGTGAATTGCCTTGCCCTTCTCCTCCATAAGACACACATAAACTAATTACTAAAATTCTGCAGCATACCAAAAAAATTTTTTCCTATCTAACAAAAAAATAGGTATAATTTTGATTCATTCACATAAGATGGCTATTGTCATGTTGGCTGTTGTCATTTTTTAAATTTGACAATCTTAACAGAAAAGAGGTCAGTGCCCTTGACTAAATAGTGAGATATTGCATGTTTTAAAATTTCTTATGTTGGCCCTGGCTGGTGGCACAGTGGATAAGGCACCAGCCTGTGAACCCAAAGGTCGCTGGTTCGATTCCCATTAAGTGGAACATAACCAGGTTGCAAGCCAGGTCTCCAGCCAGGTCTGTAGCTGGAGGCAGGTGAAAGGCAACCATATGTTGAAAAAAAAAAAATTCTTGTGGCACACCATTTGAAAATCACCACGTTAAGGTATAATTCTAGGCCAGATCAGTTGGGAGAGAATCTATTCCAATTTGCCTGTGTTTTCTGCTAGAAAAACACTGAGAATTTGAGTCAATTTTAATATCAGTCTTGGAGTTCTTGTTTGGTTCTTACTTTAGCCAGTCCCACAGAGTCTAAAATTGGATCTGGATCCAATATTTGTAACCCCAATGACAGACAGAGAGTAGGCTCTCTGTAAATATTTCTTGTCTTGACCTGAATCCCTGTGTTGGCTCCAAATCTATTGTCCATTAGGAACAAGCACTAAATTAGCATTAACAATCCTCTAATTTGACCAAGTTAAAATATTAAAGGAACACAAAAGTTAGACTGAATTCTACAAGTAAAGAAACATGAAAGATCACATTCACCTCACAATGAACGTATAATCAGGGTATAGAGATGTGTGTTTGTGAATATCTGTAGAAAATAATCAGTAGTCCATAGCTTGGACTTCAGAATTTAGGAGTTCTGTTTATAGATATCTGAGCCAGAAATGTGTTTAAATACTGTTGCTATTCTGTGCACAGTTCAAGGTGCTATAATTTTCTCTAAAGCATTCCTCACATCCTCATCTATTAAAAAAGAAAGGAATTATGCTGAATTAGTTGGTTTCTATAGGTACTACATCTATATAAGTTTCAACAAAGCAGAAATATGCATTTATATATTAAAAGATTAAAAATAGTTATTTGATAAGATTGGAGATTCTGTATGGATAATCTAGATAACTGTCAGTTAAAAATGAAATTTTTTCCCTTAATTACCCAGAATACTTGAGGTTTTCTGAAATTGATTCCATAGTTATATAATACATAGTAACTGTTTATTTTTGGTAATATTGGTAGAACAACTCAGAATTATTTATTTATTTATTTTTAAAGATTTTATTTTATTATTTTTAGAAAGAGAGGAAGAGAGAGAGGCAGAGAGGGAGAGATACATCAATGTATGGTTGCTTTTCACCTGCCTCCAGCCACAGACATGACTGGAGACCTGGCTTGCAACCTAGTTATGTTGCCCTGGCTGGGAATCGAACCTGCGACCTTTGGGTTCACAGGCGGGCGCCTTATCCACTGTGCTACCAGCCGGGGCCCAACTCAGAATTATTTAATGGCTCCAGACTCAGCTGTAATATCAATTCCCAAACATTCTTCAAATATCCAATGCAGAATTATCACAGGATATGTATTTTTCTCATCTTAGTGCCACCATTAGTACGCTATTGATGTGCGTATTTACTCATCTTTCCACACAAGAAGCCTTATTGCAGGATGTAATTATCAAGTAAAGAGGTTAATAAGTAATTAAACTAATTTGCATATTAAAATAACATTAAAGTATTTTCTTTAAAGAACAGTTATTCAGTAATGATTTTCTGTGTAAAAGTAAACTTCCAGTTGGAAGCTGAAATCTACTAAAAACATTTTCAACATATTAGTACAATAAATAATACCAACTATACATGAAGTAAATCATATCTGATTCACATGTTGCTGTTCTCCACTTATTTTAGGTGTGGAAATTAAAACAACACAAATATTTTGACTGACGCTTTGATCAAGCAAATGCAAAAAAGGTATTTATAATATTTATAAACTAAACATTTTCCTTTGAGAATGTAAACCATTATACCTTCTTTAACCAGGGGTCATTTAGGTCAGTCAGAGGCACAGGGAACAGTTCTATCCTCAAGATCATAATGGAGGGCAGTGTCTCTGTCATTTCTGTTACCAAAAATAAAGTATTTACCCACTCCTTCCTGGGAGTCTCAATCCCCCTTCAATGTTTTTCTGAAATCTGGGAGACACTAAAATAAGTTATTTCCATTCATTTTTATGGGACACAAGTAAAAACATGTCATTTTAAATCCACTTAACAGAAACTAGGTCTACAACATTTATGAGTTTAGTTAAGAAGTCTTCCTTTCTAGTGATAGTGCACCTCCAGGAATAAAGCTCCTGAAGAAATGAGGGAGGAAAAGAGTTACCAGCTTTTCTAGACAAATCTTGTGACATTGGCAGTCAGCAGTTACATGACAGTCTCATCACCCTTGCACCCACAAACTTATCTAGCTAGAACTTTCAGTAATTATATTTTTTTGGAAAAAGCATTTTCCTCTTGTTTTGTCCAGAAATGCTACTTAGTTACTTTTTCCATTAGTAATTAAAATGCTTGGTTTTATAAAATGGGTAAACAAAAGCTAGTAAAGTACATCAGGAGGTCCAAAAGATAAATTTTAAAGTGTATCTCATATTTTTAAGACACACCTGTGCAAATCATTTACCTACCCCATCATTGATAGGAAGAGTTTACATTGGGTTGGCCCAAAAGTTTGTTTAGATTTGTGTGTGTGTGTGTGTGTGTGTGTGTGTGTATGTGTGTGAAATAAAAGGCACATTTTTCATTTTCATCAATGACTATTAGTTTGGATGTTTTGTGCATGTTGGTTATCTCCCACATGATTATTCTCAATTAATGTCTTGATTTGATTGCTATCAACTTCAACTTGTCTACCTGACCGTGGAGCATTGTCCAGCAAGAAATCTCTAGCACAAAACTTTGCCAACCACTTTTGACATGTTCGAGAAGTCACAGCAACTTCTCTATACACTGCACAAATCACTTTTTTGCATTTCACTTGGTTTTACCCATTTTGAAATAATAAAGCATCATATGCCCAAAAAATGATGCTTATTTTCTTCCATATTAAAATGGCTGGCTAGGCCCTAGCTGGTGGCACAGTGGATAAGGTGCTGGCCTGCAAATCCAAAAGTTGCTGGTTCGATTCCCCAGCCAGGGCACACAACCAGGTTGCAAGCCAGGTCTCCAGCCAGGTATGTAGCTGGAGGCAGGTGAAAGGCAACCACACATTGATGTCTCCCTCTCTCTGCCTCTCTCCTTTCCCTTCACTCTGAAAATAATAAATAAAATCTTTAAAATGGCTGGCTATACAAAAATTCACCAATTTTGATGGGTTTTTTAGTTTTTTGTTTTCAATTTATTATTTTCAGAGAGATGGGCAGGGAGGGAGGAAGAGAGGGAGAGAAACATGTATGTATGGTTTCCTTTCACCTGCCTCCAGCTAAGGACCTGGCTGGGGACCTGGCTTGTTATGTGCCCTGACTGGGAATTGAAGGTTTTTTTTTCTCTTTAATGCATGTTGACATGGCAGCTGTCACAATACAACCTAACAAAATTGTTTTGAATGAAGTTAAAGACAGCTAAGCGCTACTAGTGCTGTCTTACGGGAAAAAAACAAGTGAACTTTTTGGCCAACCTTGTATTAAATATTTCATGCTTAATGGGAGAGGTCTCAGAAAGTCAGGAGAAAGTGAGAAAGTGAGAATGCCAGTCCAAAGCTGCTTGGAAGGAAACAGCTCAGATCTAAGAAATAGCCTTTCAAAGCAGTAAAGAATCTTGTCAGTGTTTAATGCTTTATAATAGCAGGTGATTTTTATAGTTGTCCTAATCTAGGATTCTCAGTTTTACATTGGGTGAAAGAAGTGGAAGACCTCTTGTAGGTCAGTAATTAAAGAACCAACTATAAGAATAAAGGGAGGCAGAAGGTGATTCACAAAGTCCATAGTGTCCTTTCAGCTGGGGCACTTAAGGAGCCCTACTGCACATTACCCCTAAGGTTCAAATTGTGCAGAAGCACTTCTTATTTATCAATTTGTATTAAAATGAAATAGTGCTCTATACCCCACATGAAATATATTATGTGATTTTGTTGTTAGTGTTACATCAAAATGAAATTAATGAATTTGAGTTCTGAATTTTTTACTCATTAAAATGTTTTCAACTTTTTTTTTTCTTTTAGTCACATAAATAAGATCCCTAAGAGTCATTTCTCCACAATTATATAGTCAACTGATGTAACAATGGTCCTAATATTGGGGCGAAGACTAAACAGAGAGGATCTCGGGGTGCGTGATTCCCCAGCAACTAAGCGTAAAGTTTTTGAAATGGACCCAAAATCTCTGACAGGCCACGAGTTTTTTGACTTCTCTTCAGGATCATCCCATGCTGAAAACATACTCCAGATATTTAATGAATTCCGAGATAGCCGCTTATTCACAGATGTTATCATTTGTGTGGAAGGAAAAGAATTTCCTTGCCATAGAGCTGTTCTCTCAGCCTGTAGTAGCTACTTCAGAGCGATGTTTTGTAACGACCACAGGGAAAGCCGAGAAATGTTGGTTGAAATCAACGGTATTTTAGCTGAAGCTATGGAATGTTTTTTGCAGTATGTTTATACTGGAAAGGTGAAGATCACTACCGAGAACGTCCAATATCTCTTTGAAACATCAAGCCTCTTTCAGATCAGTGTTCTCCGTGACGCGTGTGCCAAGTTCTTGGAGGAGCAGCTTGATCCTTGTAATTGCTTAGGAATCCAGCGCTTTGCCGATACCCATTCACTCAAAACACTCTTCACAAAATGCAAGACTTTTGCATTACAGACTTTTGAGGATGTGTCCCAGCATGAGGAATTTCTTGAGCTTGACAAAGATGAACTTATTGACTATGTTTGTAGTGATGAACTTGTTATTAGTAAAGAGGAGATGGTTTTTGAAGCTGTGATGCGTTGGGTCTATCATGCTGTCGATCTAAGAAGACCACTATTACATGAGCTCCTGACACATGTGAGACTTCCTCTGTTGCATCCCAACTACTTCGTTCAGACAGTTGAGGTGGACCAATTGATCCAGAATTCTCCTGAGTGTTATCAATTGTTGCATGAAGCAAGACGGTATCACATACTCGGGAATGAAATGATGTCCCCAAGGACTAGGCCTCGAAGGTGAGAAGACTTTAAAAATTAACTATAATGTAATTAACAAAAGTTTCTGTTTTAAAAACATTTTTTAATATCCTGAAGGTAATTTCAGTGTAGTCATTTATATGTATTTATATGTAATCTACATGTAGATTTCTATAATTAAGATTTGTTTTGGATTATGTAAATCATTAGAATGTCTCTCCCAGTGAAGACTAGCTAGACTAAACAATAGCATCTTTTGTTATTCTGAGCTGTCAGAGGTTGTTGCAGAGGGTCTTTGCAACTGTGCATGACTTGACACATTTCTACTAACTTCTCGTAATCTTTATAGGATCCCAAAGCATTCCACTTTTCTTTTCAGAGGGTCTTTGGTGAAGTAATGGGCATTAAGTGGTTCTCAGATGTGAAACCTAAGCTTCAGATCTTTTCTCATTGTCGCAGTTACTATATTTAATGTCAAGCTCAACTCAAAAATTTTTTTCGAATTATAAACTTACATCATTATACAGAATTTGGAGAATTTAGGTTAAGGGCTAGGAATGCAGTTAAAGTATTGGACTATTATTGGCGCCTTCTTACAGTTGATTAGTTCTCTAAAGCACCTATAGATTTTTAACTCGTAAACTATAAAAACATAGTCTATGTGCTTTAAAAATAGGAAGAGTAATATTATACAGTCAGCCTTCCATATTTGCGCATGAGAACCTCAGCCTCAGATAGAAAATATATGAGGGTAAGAAAGTTCCAAAGAGCAAACCTTAAGTTTGCTGTACTCCAAGTATTACATTGAACCCACGCAAGTGATGTGTGGGCAACCCCTGTTGTAGACTATCTGCAAATAGAGGTTATATGCAAATACTAAGACATTTTATATAAGGGACTTAGGCATCCATGGATTTTGCTGTCTGCAGGAATGCTGAAACCAATCCCATGTGAATACCAAGGGACGACTGTACTTTACTGTGAATAAGCAAGGAATGGCTATTGTGAGAAACAGGACAGTAAAGATTCTTTACAATAACTTTTCTGATAAAACTAAGGTTGGATTTTTAAATTGTGATAATAAAACACAAAAATTTACCATTTTAACCATGTTTAAATGTACCATTCAGTATTGTTAAATATATTTCCATTGTGCTCTGGCCTGGTGACCTTGTTGGTTAGAGAGTCACCCACTTCACCAAAAGGTTTGATCCCTGGTTGGGGTACATATAGGAGGCAATGAATTGATCTCTCTCTCTCTCTCCCTCTCATCCTTCCCCACTTCCTCTCTAAAATCAATAAATATATCCTCAGGTTAAGATTATAAAAAGAAAAAAAAAAAAAAAAAAAATATATATATATATATATATATATATATATATATATATATTCACACTGTTGTGAAACTAGTGTGTTTATTTTTATTTTCCCATACCATCTCTACCTTTCCTATGAATTTACTATATAGTATAGCTCTCAACATTCCTTTTTTTTTTTTTTTGGAAAAATATGGAACGCTTCACAAATTTGTGTGTCATCCTTGCGCAGGGGCCATGCTAATCTTCTCTGTATTGTTTCAATTTTAGTATATGTGCTGCCGAAGCAAGCACTCAACATTTCTTTTTGTTTCGATATTTTATTTTTAATTACAGTTTACATTCAATGCTATTTTGTATTAGTTTCAGGTGTACAGCATAGTAGTTAATTATGTACTTTACAATTATTTACACTACTCCTGCCTCCATGTTTCCACTACCCACCTGACATCATATGTAGTTATTACAATATTATTGACTCTATTCCCTGCACTGTACTATACATCCCATGATGGTTTTGTAACTACCAATTACTTCTTAATCCCTTCACTTCTCTCCCTCAGTCCCCTCCCTCTCTCTGGCAACCATGAGTCTGTTCTCTGTATCTATGAGTCTGTTTAAATTTTGTTTGTTTGTCAGACCACATTTTGAACTTCAATTTGGATTATTATTGTTTTGGAATATGATTAAAATTCAGCATATTGTGAGATAGCATGTCTGAAATCTACAACTATAAGTTTGGATATAGCAAAATTTAATCTTTCTTCATATGTAAAATGAAAATGATGATGAATAGTACATACTTTGCAGGTTTCGTCATTGAAACTATTAAATGCAGTAATCCTTCAGGTCGTCAGCATAGAAAGTGTTTAAAAACTATTAGCAACACCAATTCATAAGAACCTATGCACACCTATGTTCATAGCGGCACTATTTACAATAGCCAAGTGCTGGAAATGGCCTAAGTGCCCATCAGTGGATGATTGGATCAAAAAACTTTGGTACATTTACACAATGGAATTCTATATAGCAGAAAGAAAGAAGAAACTTGTACCCTTTGCAACAACATGGATGGAACTGGAGAGTATTATGCTTAGTGAAATAAGCCAGTCAGTGAAGGACAAATATCATATGATCTCACCCATTACGGGACAATAA